>MU160397.1:46518-69206 GCA_015888305.1 Antheraea pernyi | reverse complement strand
CACGTGCAGGTGAGGTTGGCTTGGGTGTCTCAAATCTTATGATGTTATTCGACACCCCTTACACCCCACACCGATCATTGACCACATCTTCATTTAACATCAACATATTTAAATAAAACCATAGATGCATCGCAACTGCTACCGAATACTGCGTTAAAATACATCGTGTGTCTGCATATGTTACCAACTACACTATTCAGATCAGAACACACCAGTTATGAATGTGAGCCACCTCCGAATGACTCACAACTATAGCGAAGATTGCTGATTCCGAAGTTGAATTTGAAGAATGTTGAGGTTTTTTTGCAATAAAAGTCTTGTTGCTAGTAGAGCAGCGAAGGATGTGCTCGTATTCCCGAGAGCGAGCACTGCTGCTGTGCATCGGGTATAGACGTGTCAGTAAATATAAAAAAATGAATAAATATTAACTCCGCCTTATTTCAGCCTAATTTGTTTTCACTTACAACCCTTCATGAATGATTTAACAGTAATTACCTTACAAATAATAGATTGACAGATAAAAGTTTTCAAAATTTGTAAAAAGTATGTTGTAGAAAAGGTTTTAGTACTATCCATTTTATTATAATTCGTGACTAGATGGCGACACAGTGAATCATTTTTTATGACATTTAAAAAATCCCCAAGAAAATTAATGTACCTATTAAAATATAATGTTAGCAATATATTAACAGACACAACGAAGAAACAGTATTGAATTGAATCAGCAAATATGATTACTGATTGAGTTCTTATAACATAAAACTAATTATTGTAACCAAAAACTTATGGAGATACGAGATGTTCCTCACACTCAGGTTTTTTGAAGTTAGTTGCAATGTCTATAATCTGTAGTAATTACATAACATCAGGTCAAGTTTTTCCATTTTGTATTCTCAAGAAATCTTTATCTTTTTTTATGTATATTTTTATGACCACATATCTTTATATTTGAATATTTTAATGTTCATATCAGGCAGGTATATATAATAAATCTTTATTAAGAACATTACCTTTAAAAGTTTATCTTTTCTGAAATAAACGCACCAACAACAAACAAAAGTGATATTTTTTTACTGTAGGCATAAAGAACTAACTTCCGCAAAAATAATGAAACTATTTAACACCGGTTTCGATATTAATCTATATTATAATAATAAATCTTTAGTTATATGTCTATATTTTTCTTTTTTGCAATATTTTTTATATGTATTATAAAGTATACAGATCACGAAACATGACGTTAGAAAATTGTTCGTCTGTATGTCTGTTTGTGCTTAAGTAACACAAAAGCGGCTTACCCAATTTTTAATAAAATGTGTACAGGGGAAGCTAATACTATTCCTCAATTGATAGAATGCTAGAATCGTAACACCCATAATGAAATGGAGGAAGGTTCGAGAAAACGTCTTAGAATATGCGTGTAGGTTTTATTAAAGTCGCTTCACTCTATCAAAAGTAATTGTAATTTTAATGACGACGCAACTTAAGTGTATAGGAAACTAGATCAGTTAATGGACTTAATACATTCATATAGATTTATTAGGCACTGTCGTCGTCGCGGGCGCGAAATCACGGTTACAGCTAGTTAAAATATATATTACTGTTATCCAATTCAAACTCCATCTTCACAAATTAAACAATATTCGCAGCGACCCTACATATATCTTTATTTATACCTATGCTGCACTGATTGAGATAATAACTCAGTAATTTTCACACACTTTTGGCATCTGAATTAAGTTCTATAAAGTACTATAAGTAAATGGTGATTGTGACTTTATGAATAAATTTAATTCAAGAAAAGGGTATCATTCTGATGAGTGACATTAATGTTTCCATGACTGCGAAATGAAGGTTCTTTTAATAATACGAATGAGTGTGATGCCCAGTAGAACAAACGTATAGGAATGTCAAATGAAAGAGCCTTTCTGTGTCATGTCGTCTCATCAGTGTGACGCGAAGCGAGGCGAACGCCGCGTCGCATCGCGCCCTGCCCTATATTTTCCATGAAAACAGTTGGCATGCTAAAAGTTCCTTTACAAACCTTTTTGCTAACGAGACCAAGTAAATTCTCTTTGTATGATATAATGATGTCATAACAAAGATAATCAATCGCCCTTTGTCATGTTTTATGTGAAACATCTAATGCAAAACATTTACGAGGTCAAAATAAATAAAATTCGATAAGTGTTACGATTAAGTTTATTTTAATTTATTCGTGACAAATGACAACTTATATTACTATTTTACCGCTAATATTTTGAGCTTATGTTTTCCCTCAATTCCTAAATCAGCCAAGCCAACAAGACTTGTACATGTGAAAATCCATTAAAAAATTTCACTTCTTTACAAAATATTAGACAGAGTCAAAGTTTATTAAATATTATAATGGTTCTACCATAATTATGTATAAATATGTCATAACAATCGTGCAATATGGAAATAACATTTGGCGTTTTTTTTAATATTATAATAATTAATTAAACTGTAGAAGCTTTAAAAATTTTACATTAAATAACGAATATTATTACATCATAAATTATTTGAAGCATACAATTTACAGAAAATTATAATAATGGAATCTCTTATTATTGTCATCTAACATAAAGTCTATCATTAATTAATAATGGAATAAAAATTTGACACAAGAGTTTGAGTCTACTTGTAGAACAATGGAGTTAGTATTATAACTTTATATATACTATAACAAAATATTCCGAACGGTATTACAAAATAAATCGCAACTTTCGTTTACATATTAAAAACATATAAATATGTTTATTTATGTATACACTGTTGGCTTACAAAGATCGATATAAACTGCTCGTAAAAAAACCTTTTATTTTAGTTTATATTAATTTATGTAAAAAAATGTGATATTGGATGTTACTTGTATGTTCAGTTCTTTCAAGCTTTCATTTTGTTTCCTTTTTCAAGAAAATGAATTCGTATCTACATTACCTAGGGGCTAACTATAATTTATACAATGCTTATAAATTTTGACTATTCAGTCGGGTTCCTTAACGTTACCATGAATATTCTATTTTAATTTTTATCTATCGCACGACTTACAATTATGTTATAAATATTTATAATATACAAGTTATATTTAATTATAATGACAAAGTATAATTTAGTATAAGGAATTATATTTTTATCGTAATATACAAAGACTATTTGATAGATAACTGTCTAGTGTACAATGATAATTTTAGTAAAGAAGCTAACGAAGACTAAAAAATTTACTCATTTGTTTTATTAGCCTTCACTGAAATTGGAAGAACTGCTCTTGAAGTTGCTATATGTGTGGTTATATTACAAAATGAGCTAAATCCAATTTGAATCGTTTATATAACATGTTTAGTTTTTTTAAGATTTCCATCTATACTAATATACAAGTTATATTTAATTATAATGACAAAGTATAATTTAATATAAGGAATTATATTTTTATCGTAATATACAAAAAACTATTTGATAGATAACTGTCTAGCGTACAATGATAATTTTAGTACAGAAGCTAATGAAGACTAAAAAATTTACTCATTTGTTTTATTAGCCTTCACTGAAATTATATGTGTCGTTATATTTCAAAATGTGTTAAATCCTATTTGAATCGTTCATATAACATGTTTAGTTTTTTTAAGATTTCCACTTTTTATAAACCAAGAACGTAGTTAAAATTTTGCGGTTCATAAAGTTTTTAGCTTTTTTTATGATCTTCATATTTTACATGTACTAAATTTAGCTCATTTTTAAAACTAACGACTCGTATATCAAATTATACAGTCATTTATAAAGGTTATTAGATTACCCAGTACGATTATTACAAAGCTGTTTAACGTCATCTATTAAATAGGGGTTGTATTCAATTTAAAATGTAAATATATTTATTTAGGAATAATTGTGCACTTCCATAGCAAAATGGCTATTAAGCATATTTTAGACTCTTTACAAATTAGTAAAAAACAAAACAGTTATTACCAATATAAGTGTAAGGTGTAAGAGTGGTTAAGAAAGGGGTGGTATATAAAAGTGGTAAGAAATAGTTACATACACGTTTTGTTTATAAAGCTGAATACTTAATAAGAACTGAAATTTCAATTAATTAGTATAATTTATAATTATTTATAATTAATAAGTAATCTGAATTTTTATCCAAACACTTCGTAATGAGAATATAACTGCTCTAGACGCAGAAATGAACTTAAGCGGTTACAACAATATTCATATAAATAAATATACCCACACACGTTATAAATGTTGACATACATTAACTCCACTATAAAATCTTATAGAAATAGCAAACATCTACAAAATCACTATTACCAGATTATTCCAATAATGTATAAATACAATCCCTTACGGTCGTACTTAATATTTTGTAGCTCGTAAACTACCGTGATTGAACTTATCTGATAATTTGAAAACAATTTTCGAACCATATATTTAATTATATTTATCATTGAAATCTTTAAGCGATTTACCCGGATTTCTTAACATTACAAGCGCAAAGAATAAAAAGCGCATGTTTCTTCGATAATGATTTATATTCTAATAATTACTATTTTTAATACTTATTTATATTGTATAAGTAACTTGCCAAATATGATCAAAACCCTATTTTAATTGTAAACCCATGTCGTTGTCTCACAATGTTATCCCTATCCTATTGCAGTAGCTTTTTTCAAAAGATTTAAAATTTCAATTGACGCGCGTTCTTTTTGAAGATTTTTGGTCCTAGATCACTTTCCTCCAATATTTAAAGCGCAGTAAGTATTATAAAGTAACAAAACAAGCAGGATACAAAAAACATAAAATGAATCGGTGATGAGTTATTCTCAGAGAAGAGGAGCGTACTTTTTAAACCTATTGTTAATTACGTCCCTCTCAAAGTCTATAGAACGGTAAAGGCACGGTTATGATGTGTATTGCACTTATAGGATTACTTGTCTGTAAAACAGAGAGGGAAAAAATTCTACAAACGGTTCAAAACATGCTTTAAACTACGTGTTAAGTCGAGGAAAGCGTTACAAGGCACATACTTTTAGAAACAATAGTAAAAGTGGTACGGTGAAAAGTGGCCGCACCACGCTAAGGGTTTCGTCGGATAAGTTCAAACTACAGCAACCGCTAAAAGCGTAGCCTATTCAGTAACACAACGAACCATCTAAAGTTTTTACCATATATTCGGTTACAGATACCAGATACGACGTGCTGTTTCAATACTTATATTAATATAAATTACATGCATAGATAATAATTATAACATTATTAATAAGTACATAAATATCTAAATCAAAGCTCTTACGGTTCACCAGAACATTTACCTGCTTTTTATCACTGTTTCCACTAGTAAAATGTTCAGAGCATTTTCCAAGTACACAACCACATTACAAGAACAAAGGAAACAATCGAAATTACTCGTAATTTTAATTATCGCACACTCCTCCGTTTGCCACTGTGGAAATATGATTTCCGTTAGTTTTTTCGTGGACAAGACACGAGTGGTGCGTTGACTCCGGTCAAAAAACTGATGGCCGGTGTCTTCCGTCGCAGGGTAATGCGAGGCAGCCACCACGACAGAGGTGTCTCGCTGCTGCGTGTAGCAGAGCAGGCGCGCGTGCCGGTGGTGGTGGCAGCACCGGCGACAGTGAGCCCTCCCCGGAAGGACTCTCCCTGTCGGCGGGCACGGATGGCGGGCGCTACACGTGCGTGCACGCGCCCGCCGCTACGGGTCAGCCGCCCGCTAGTGCGTCTTCTGGCTCCGGCGACCAGCAGTTGTCTGATAGCCAGCACCCTACTACTACTGTCACGAACCCAATCAGTAACGCAAGTATTATGTATACTTCCGCGTTGCCTGTGATAACCAGAAAACAATAAAAATATTCAATAGATCAGTTAAAAATGTGTTATTTATATCTGCAACACATGCTATTTCAAATACATTGCTTGATATTTTATATTAGTTTTAAGTGAAATTGATTGTCAACAATGTGATAAAATATAATATTATCAATCTAACCGAGTTGTTTCCTTATTCCGAGGGGTTGCCGGCTGCGCCAGAGGGAGTTAATGAGAGTAGGATCTCCTCGCGTACGCCAATCACGGTACCCTCGCCCTCTGGAATATTGGCTGAATCTGTGTGCAAATACGAATACATTATAAATAACGTTACTTCTTACTAATATTATCAGGTGTTACAATCTGAACATTATCACCTCATATAACACATAATAACCAAGGCCTACGATGCGAATATAATGTCAGGCCAATGTTTATAATGAGACAGCGATTCTGCCAAAGATACTTAGATCATAATATCTGGCATGAAGCCAAGCATTGAATGCTGAAGCTCTTCGTCCTTATATATTGGACCTTGACACATTCTATAGCAAAAAAGCGAAATTGAATTGTTACCATTTTCCGTCCTTAGGATATTATTTATATATTTTTTCGTGCAAATAAGTGATTCATGCGAATGCAATAACAACTACCGTGATAATAAGGATATATAGACACTAAAGCGAACCGTATTTATTAAAAATTCAAGCTAAGAGGCATAATCCAATAATTATATAGGTAATGGGATTTAAGAGTTAATACAATTTATCACATCTATATTTACTTACGAATGAATAATGTCTTGTATGTATAGATTTATTTCAAAACAATTCAATTTCGCAGTATTTCTTATCGTGATTTAATAATAAAGAGGAGGGAAGACAATATTTTACAGATATCAGAACTTCTCTTCAACAATAAGAGTTATGTTTTAGTGAAATAATAAATGAACCTGTATACTAGAATCAAAAGTGTTCTGAACCTGTTGACGTACAGATATTTATTTCTATTTATTTTTAGCACTCCATATTCGATCAGAAATACTACTTACTGTTGAACGAAACGTGCACATATACGTAATTATATAATGTTACTATCATGCAGAGCCTGTCTATCCATCATACACAGATGATGGCTTAAAACTGATCTTGCCTGGCTCCTTAGCTATTATAAAAATTATTACTTTTATATATTTTTTAAATAACAAATTACTTACATCATCTCGTCGCACCCGTTATGTTGCGGATAATAAAATTGTATAAATGTTATGTCCAATAATTTCTAATAGATTATGAATCGTGGTAAAATTTTGAACTTATAAACATGTTTATTAAAAAAAAAACTAAAAACAAATATAACCATACTAATGTATAGGAATTTATTAAATAAAAATGTTCATCTTAAATTCTATCTCAAGTTTCTTTCTTATATGTATCAGAAATTGCATATAGGTACTGTGTATTTTTGTATCTAAAATTGTGCTTTGTTCATTCCTCATGAGACTATCGATTGTCATCAAGAACTATTTTCCTTCCATCGCCTCAGTCTAATATAGTATGTTGAGTGCTTCAAGCATCAACACAGGAGATCTAAATGTAACTATGTTAGATGGAAATAATATAATGAATAATTATTTTAACTTTACCATCTAGAATTTAATACTTGTAGCAGGACTGTCGCCACCGCTGTACCCACCATATCAATTATGCGTACCGAATTATACGATCCTTCTAATACCTTTAGGATAAAGATTTTGTAGATTTTTTACCCATAACTCTGATTCTTACTAATAAGAAGATCCTAATGAATTCATAATGAAAGTAGTGATAATGTTCCTAGGTTGAAGTAGCTTTTCAGTCGGAATTCATTGAGAAGACTATACCTATATTTAAGCAGAAAGAAAAGCCCCTGTCCTTCTTATGAAATGTTGATATTAGGCCCCTTTCACAGAAGCTACGCCATGGACTTATAGACAGATATTACTTTCGAAAACACTTCATACCTTTTTTTTTATATCACAGGATGCAAACGAATAGTCGGGTCACCTGATGTTAAGTTATGACCACCGTACATAGACGCTTGCAACATCAGGAGAGTCGCAAGTGCGATGCCAGCCTGTGTTTGAGGGGAGGGGGGAGAGAGGACGGGAAAGGGGGAAAGTGAAGTGGGCCTCCGGCGCTCTAAATATTGTATATGTTATTGTATAATTCATAATAAATGTAAATAAAACATATAAGAAAAAGGTTTTACATATATTAGACGATTAAAACTACAATTTGTACGTATAGTGAATATTTGAAATCATAGAACACAATTTAGAAACCTTATCTTCAAATACTTACTTGAAACAAAGTTGATGGTTTATTCAAGCATACCGAGTTTTATATCTTAGTATTGGCAACGTAATGGTTTAGAAGCGCACCTGTGATACATGTAAAATTCTAAATGTAGCCTACGTAACCACTACAACGTATTACCATAAACAACTCTAGAGGATTTTTCTACGCAAAATCTTACATCTCCAGTCACAATATTCCTACTTACGTCATAATTTTTGACAGATGTAATATGTAGAGATACTTTTTGCATACTACGTGGAAAATATAGAACAAAAATTTTCTTTACAAATTAGCAATATAAATTCTTGGGACTAAAATATTCGTTTTAAATAAAATATAATTAAGCAAAATACTCTCTACTCTTTTAGTAATCCCGTTAACTTAATTTTTATATATACATAATATATTTTAACTCATATAAGCTAATGAACTGTTTTTCGACAAATTATGTTAATTTGGAAACACGACAGTACTCTTGATGATGCATAATGAATTTTGTTTTACGCATTCATGAACATACCGTATATTACATATACATAGTTATGTCAATGGTTTTACTTTACAAAAGTCTTATGATTTATTTTTGAATTAATAAATGTGAACATTAATAATAATTTTTGTAATGAAACGTAAATTATTTTATTGAAGTAAAGGTGCTTTAGGCACGATTGTGACTGTAACTGGACGACAGTGCAACGGTAGTTTGTCACGGCAATATGGCGTCACGTTTCTGTACCATCCGGTTTTTAAATATTTTCCATTTTGCCAATAAATAGTTTATAAACAAATCAATCAATATTATTTGAAAAAAAATGAATAAATATTAAATTGAATAATAATAAAAATCATACAATGGAATGAAATATGTATATTCAGACGGGCGACCGTGCTGCCATCTGGTTTCAATATAATTAAGTAACAAATTAAAAAGTTTTACTTCAATCGCGTGTCACGTTTACACGCACTCTTTTCTTTTTGTAATGGTAATTAATATTTATGTTATGTTTAGTTATTAGTGGTATTTAGTAATTTAGAGTTGCAATAACTGTTTTTTTGTTGTAAAAACTAACTTTCTTTGTTATACGTATTCATTACAGAGTAATTAAAAGTAAGTATTATAAAGCCCTTACTTTCGTGATAAGTAGTGCTTAAGGTGCATTTGTTTTGTGAGTTTGATTTACATTTATTTTCTACTACCATTATAACGACGCTTCTGAAAAAATCATATTAGCAAGTCCGTACCGAGCGTTAACGAAATATATACAAGTTCATAAAACATGTATCATTTTTCGTTATTCATGTTTTAATGGGTAGTAAAGAAGGATAAGTAGGGTAAAGTTTTGCATACCTCCGAATGCCGCCGACGCCGGCGGGAGGTGCGGTGGAGTGCGGCACTCCGGGCGGAACCTGAGCGCCACCTTGCACGCCGCCCTGCACACTGCCTTGCGGCGCGCTCATACAACAACCTGTATACAATTTAATCACGTATGTCCTTTAAGGTCCCTTAGTGGTCCGTGAAATTGAAATTTTCAATCTTTTCTGTAACATTTAAAGAAATATAAGATAGAACTTCGTTTTTTTGAGTGAATAAAAATAGGTAATGTCATTTCTTATATAATATAGAAGCCACTCAAAATAAACTGAAAGAACATACATTGCTTTGAATTTCTTTTTTTAATGATAGGTTTACACATAAATAAATTGCAACTGATATATTTTAAAATTATATTTAATTGAATCTCATTTAAAATATACATGAAATATGAATATAAATGTAATTATTATTATTATTAATAATTTAATATTAATTTGGCAGTGAAAGTGAGCGGTCTCTTTAACATTCTCTGGATATTTGCGTACTCTCAATGTACAATGTATCTACAACCGCTTGTACAACAACAAACAAAACTACACAGTGGAACGACCTAAAATATATTAATCTGTTAGCACAATTAATCCTAGTTATTCCATTATCTATCCTACCCACGACATAACGGAGTCCCTCATCAGTCATCACAATATTTCACTTACCGGAAAAAAAATATGTTCAGTAATCATTATCAGCGCTATCGTAGCATAATCAAGTGACGCTTGTTTGAATAATTTAAAGCGAAATAACCCTTGTTACTTGTCCAAGTATCTCGGAGTTTGAAGTTACAAAAACTTGGGGGAAACAGCGATCAATGATGAAAAACTTGGTGAGAAGGAGTCGCATGTTGCGGCTCGCTTATTAAATTATATATATAACATAGAAGAAAGCATATGTTCTTGTCATTACTCCTAACTACATTTAAAAGTTGTATATATGACTAGCTTCTGCCCGCGACTTTGTCTGCATGTAAAAGTCACTTTGGGCTAACGCTAACACGCAACAGAATCTCTCAAAAGGAAAACAATCCCCGATTTCGAAACGTTCTTCAATGTTGCTCCGCTCCTGTTGGTCTTAGCGTGATGATATAGCCTATAGCCTTCCTCGATAAATGAGCTATCTAACACCGAAAGAATTTTTCTAATCAGACTAGTAGTTCCTGAGATTAGCGCGTTCAACCAAACAAACAAATAATATTAGTATAGATTGAAAATAAACAAAACATTTTCTCGGCGTTTCGAAATACAATTTATCTATACTAATATATAAAGCTGAAGAGTTTGTTTGTTTGGTTGAACTCTATGATCTCAGGAACTACCAGTCCGATTTGAGAATGTCTTTCGGTTTTAGATAGCTCATTTATCGAGGAAGGCTATAGGCTATATATAATCACGCTAAGACCAATAGAAGCAGAGCACCAATGAAGAATGTATCAAAATCGGGCACATTTTTTGCTTTTGAGCGATTACGTTATTATTATATACGTTGCCATGGTAACGTGTTAAGTAGTAGTAATAATATTCATCGCCAAATCTTCTATATAATATGTCGTACATTATTTTATCCATCATTATTATTTTCTTAGTCTTCATAATCATAAAACAAAATTGTTCAAATAAAGATTTCGTTAGCGTTAGTATTATATACGTTGCCATAAGTTATGTGCTAAGTATCAAAGCTAACATTTTCGAAGTTTATTTTGTTTTCCTATTCAAATAGTTCATACTACTTTTATTTCTTATTTACTTTTATTTTTTATTTGTTCTCTATTACGTATTATACAAATAAAGTTTGTGTATGTACAATTAAAATAACAACTTTTTGATGAATGGATATGGCTACAAATGACCAAAAAAAACTTTTTTTATACTTTGTCTATATTTTTATATTATTATATTTTGTCTGTTTGTTTGTTTGTCCTGGGTAATTTCCAAAACGACTGGACCTATTTTAACGGGAATTTTACTTTTTACTGCCAGATAACCGAAATTATAGCGGTTGACATATTCTACTTTATTTGTCCGCGGCTTCGTCCGCATTACTTTGGGCCGATTTTCACGGGGTATTTACTGGTAGATAACAGACCTTAAAAAAGTAATTAATAATCTCAGGAACTACCAGTCCGATTTGAGAAAATCCTTCGGTTTTAAATAACTCATTTATCGAGGAAGGCTACAGGCTATATATCATCACGCTAAGACCAATAGAAGCAGAGCACCAATGAAGAATGTTTCAAAATCGGGCACTTTTTTCCTTTTGAGAGATTTCGTTAGTAGTAGTAATAATATTCGTTCAATAGGACAGGCGAAGGAATTAATCCATACTGCCAATTCTGAAGTTGTCAATATAGGTATTTCTTATATATCCTTTAATCAATTTTATTCCATGTCTAAGTTACAATAAAGGCATAAGCGCCAAATCTTCTATATAATATGTCGTACATTATTTTATCCATCATTATTATTTTCTTAGTCTTCATAATCATAAAACAAAATTGTTCAAATAAAGATTTCGTTAGCGTTAGTATTATATACGTTGCCATGGTAACGTGGTAAGTTTCTATCGCAAACATTTTCGAAGTTTATTTTGTTTTCCTATGGAAAAAGTTTATACTACTTTTATTTCTAATTTTTTATTTGTTCTCTATTACGTATTATAAAAATAAAGTTTATGTATGTACAATTAAAATAACAACTTTTTGATGAATGGCTAAGGCTACAAATGAACAAAAAAAAATTTCTTTATACTTTGTCTATATTTTTATATTAGTATATTTCTCTGTTTGTTTGTTTGTTGCGGGTAATCTCCAAAACGGCTGGACCTATATTTACGGGAATTTTACTTTTTACTGCCAGATAGCCGAAATTATAGCGGTTGACATATTCTATTTTATTTGTCCGCGGTTTCGTCCGCATGGCTATTTCCAAAATGGTTGGACCGATTTTCACGGGGTATTTACTGGTAGATAACAGACCTTATAAAAAGTAATTTAGGTTTTTTATTCGCCTTCGGCCGCAGTGGAATATCCGTAATGCTTGAACTGATTTTCACGGGACTTTCACTGGAAGATAACTCACCTTATAAGAAGTAACTATTTTATTTTGTTTCTCAAGACTTTGTCCGCAATATCCTACTATCTCCTAATTGATTGGACCGACTTTCACGGGGCTTTTACGGGCAGATAACTAGCGGGCTCGGAAGACGTTGTCCCGCCCGGATAATAAAATGAAAACTTTGACAAATTATACCTAAACCTTCCCCATGAATTATCATTCTATCTACTGGTGAAAACAGCATGAAAATGGTAGTTTTTGACTTTATCGCGAACAGATAAGCTGACAGAGGATTTTTTTTAACCGACTTCGAAAAAGGAGGAGGTTACTATGTTCGGTTGTATGTATTTTTTTATGTATGTTAATCGATATTTTAGTTAATTGTGAACCGATTTTAATGATTCTTTTTTTATTTGAATTGGTACACTATGTAGTGATTAACTGCTACCTTTGTATTCGTCCGTGTGAAATTGATTAAAAATATGTTACAACGGCGTGAGACGTGTGCCTTACTGACTCCAAGAATAAATATACATAATTGAAAGTCATATATTTGTATGTAATATGAATTATATCATCTTTTTGGTCAATTTGGCGGCCATATTGTCTTATTTACCACGTTTGCTTCTACATAACTCAGTTATTATAGCAACGTATAAGAATAACTTAAGTATATCGACAATACGGGCATATTATATCTATCTATAAAATAAAAGATTTAAGATATATTGTTCGATAATGTATAGCTTATAATTTTCATTACTTTCTTATATAGTGTTAGTGAGCACTGAGTTTGGTATATAGTAGGTTGAAGTTCCAGGTATGTTGCTGATGATAAATCCCATCCCATTCGATATACTATTAGTATTCATATATCTAATGTACACGTTACATGTTACAGTAGATGGCGTTCGTATCGTAGTTACAAATGTTTTTGAAAAAGCGTTTCTGTAATGTACACACCCACTCACAATTTTACATTTCTTTAATAAATTTTTAAAAAGCGCGTGCGTAGCCGCGGGTAACATCTAGTGTAGTATAAAATATATTAATAAATAATAGCATGGTTTTTCATAATTAGGTATACATTTTTATTTGTACGTCTGTATGCTGTGCGTTCTTACTGTTTTGTATTTTTTGTGTACTGTTATTGGAATTTTTATTGTTGTAGTTTTTTTTTGTTTGCTGGCATCCAAATAGTACTTCGGATACAATTTTATCTTAGCTATATATGATTAAATAACTTGAGATAACATTATACGTTTATTTCGTAAACTACAAGTAAAAAAAACGTTTGCATTTTAATTTTTTTTACATCACAAAAAATAAAAACGGATTTTCATTAGTAATATATCTATATGTAATGAAAGTAATACCCCACTAACAGAAGTAGAAGAGACAAACAGAAATAAAATCTTTATATTTATCGACGATGTTACGTTATGTTAAATGACGGGTCTGAAAATTACAAGCTAAGCTTAGCGACGTTTTGGCGAGATCAGAGTCAGTCATATATATTTTTTTTATATTTGTAAACTTGCATTATTTGAAGTATATTATCTATACTAATATAATGAAGAGGTAAAGTCTGTGAGTTTGTGACGTTGTAGGGGGTAATATCTGGATCTACTTAACCGATTTAGAAGATTCTTTTACCAATAGAAAACCACATTATTTGTGAGTGTCATAGGTTATATATTAACCAGAAAAATGAAAAGACTTTTCGTGGTAGTCGGATTTGCAAAGTAAGTCGGAGAAAAAAAGTTTCTCACGAACGCTGCCTTAACGATGAGAGATATATGATTGAGTACTAGAGAAAAGTTGTAGAGCTTGATAATGCTTACAAAAAGTCAACGACAGCATATGTCTAACTTTTATATTTAAAGTCACAAAAAGTAGTTTTGTAAATATATACCGCCCAAGGAAGTGGGTGCCAATGGGTCAGCTAATGTAATAATTATAAGTGACATTTAACGTAATACAGTCTGAGAGTAAATTTTGAAAAGCTACAAATACTCCTTGAATGTATTCAACAATCATTATGTTAGAATAGGCACAACAAAGAATAATATATAATAATAAGAATTAAGGCTTAAAAAGCTCGCCTTCAGTGCCATTAACAGTTACTTAGAAAGGCTGAGCCTAAAAGAGATCTGCCAACAGGGCTCTTTAATTTTCTTAACTTTAACCAGCACAGTTGTTGCGGAAACTATTTGGAGAATGCGAAATAGAATTAGGATTTCAAAGGCAAGAGAAAATAGTTGTAGACAATTATGATTATAATAAATATTGAAGTATGAAAACAAAACAACTATGTATCAAAACATCGATTCTCTGTATGTATGTTTTTATCGTAGTAAGTAGTGTGGGCATTTTCTAATAGCGGCATAATTATCTAACATACTCATGTTGAAAGTCTGTCGACTAGCAACTGTTATAACGGTGTGCCAGGGAACTGCACTTGAGAGTTTAAGTTATGTATGTGTAGCTTAGTGTATCAGCCATTTGAACGTCACTTAACAACCAATAAAAAAATCAGCTTCACAAAAATTACCAATTTATAAAAATGAATACGTTTGCCAAACTGTTATATTTTTTTCTTTTAAACCACAGTTACCATCTATAATATAATATATGTTAAACTAGCTTCACGATTTCGTCTGCGTGGATTGGGCTAACGCTAACACACAACGAAAGCTCTCAAAAGAAAAATACCCCGATTTTGAAACATTCTTCATTGGTGCTCCGCTCGTATTGGTATGAGCGTGATTATATACTAACGCCTTAATTGATAGATGAGTTATTTAAAACCGAAACATTTTTTCAGATCGGGCAGGTAGTTCCTGAGATTAGCGCGTTCAACCAAACAAACAAACAAATTCTTCAGCTTTATATATAAGTATAGATTATAATTACAATTAGTTAAAGTAAATTTTAACTCTAAATATATAAAAAACGTAATGTAATAATATACGTACATAATGATATCTCATGATGAGAAGTTATAATAATGAATAGACCAAGAAATATTGACAACTCAATAACAGAGCTTTTCAAGCCGCCTTTCTAACGGAGTTAGCTGAGCCTCATTGTTTTCATCACTAATAATTCAATAGAACAATCTATCTTACTAACACAAATGTGAAAAACCTTGAGATTATTAACAATACCAATCCCATTTATGCTTTTAATACAAAAGTCTATGAGATTATAACGTTATATGATGAGCTCGAGCTGGTAATTTAATGAATAAAATATATCAAAGTTTAAAAAGAGGTTGTAAAATGATTTTATAAAAAGTGAAAATCAAGAAGTATATGCATGTCGTTGTTGCCTGTAAATAGGGTCATATCTAGCAAAAATGTTGAACTGTACATTTTACTGTATTTTATTCACATGTTCATATCTAGCAAAAATGTTGAACTGTACATTTTACTGTATTTTATTAACATGTAGTGATGTTGACTCTGTTGGTAACCTAAATAAATAAATAAATAATCCAGAGAATTGATTTTCTTAGAAACCATGAAAAGTGTTTTATTACAATATACAATTATACTATAATATTACTATATATATTACTTGAATAATAGAAGGCATTGTTTGAATTAAAGTATGTTTCGTAGAGGAGATCTTTATGGGAAAGTGAAAAATTATATAACTGTTTAATGGTAATATAATATATATCACTATCACACCTCAATACCACTTGTTATATTGTAATATTTATTATTGTATATAATATTACCTACGGTACTTATTGATAATACTCACTTTTAGAAATATCTGTCTGTCTGTCTGTTTGTATGAACACGCATCACTGCTAAAGTACTAGGTTCACAATAAAACACAACAATTTGCAAGCTCATATAAGAAAATCATAAAGCATCGGGAGTAACTTAGTCTTTATTTCATTGAAATCGGTCCACTCTATCAAAAGTTATTGTAATTTTAATGGCGTCGCGACTTAAGTATGAGAGAAAAGTAGATATGCAAATGGACTACATACGTTCAGATGACTTTATTAGTCATTGTTTTATACATCAGGTTCTACGTGGACGAAGTCGCGGGCACAGCTAGTTACTATTAGTAATTCAAGGCATCATTCTCTATTACACCATATAAGAAGTATAATTACTGAAATAATTGTCTTAAAATTTACAAGACGTAGGCGACTGCAATCGATATAAGATGACCCACATTCAATACAGATAAAATATATGGTTACTTCCCTTCAACCAACAAAACAATTTACACGAGAACGAATTCACGGGTATCAGTTACTTCATTGATAGAAAGGAAACGTATAATTTGAAATAAATAAAAATCAATTTCTTCATGCCTTTAGAAATAAGGTATCTTTGAAAAAGATAAAATCGCATTGTGTATAGGTTGAAAAATTCATCATATAGGTTTGTAGTTTCGTGATATCGCTGATTAAAAAAACCGTATCGCGTCAAAGATTTCTGAAAAAGTAAGACAGTTAATCGTGCTGTATATTGTCCTTTCTTATAACTGCTTTAATTTTAATTAGGCCTCTTGTATCCCGTCATATGATAATTTAAATAACACTCAAGTAGTGTGTATATTATCATTACATATTATAAAACAAAGTCCTCTGCCACGTCTGTCTGTCTGTTCACGATAAACTAATAAACTTATGAAAAGATTTTCATGCGTTTTTCGGCTGTAGATAAAATTATTCCTGAGGAACCTTCCTCAGGTATATAATTTGTCAAGGTTTTTTTTTCGCCTTCTGAGTCGCGTTATATTTAAGTAATAATCAAGTAATGGGTATATAGTATTACTAGCCGACCCGTGCCCACTTCGTTGGGCGGTAATAGACATTATCAAGCTACAACTTTTCTCTAGAACTCAATCATATATATCTCATAATTAAGGCAACGTTCGTAAGAAACGTCTTCGTTCGATCATTTTTCTACGACTCCCCAGATATTACCCCCTACAACCTCACAAACTTTACCTCTTTATAATATTAGTATAGATTATATATAATATAATCAGTTAATAGCCCCTGCCCGCGACTTCGTCCGCGTAGTAATAGTTCTCTGGGATAATGTTGACACACAGCAGAAGCTCTCAAAAAAGAAAACATCTCGATCTCGATTTTGAAACATTTTTCATCTGGCCTTAGCGTGATGATATATAACCTATAACCATTCTCGATGAATGAGCTATATATCACTGAAAGAATTATTCAAATCGGACCAGTAGTTCCTGAGATTACCCCTTATAACGCCACAACGTCACAAACTTTACCTCTTTATAATATTAGTATAGATATGGAATATAGTATACCAGCGAGTGCTGCAACAGCTGCTAGCGTAAGAAAGGCGGAGCGGCTTCGCGCCATGTCAGCGAGGCATGTCGCGCGCCGCCAGTCCCGTCATCACCGCGACATGTCTCAGCGTGACAACACCGACACGACAGCAACACAACTGCGACACAACAGCGACAACGGCCTCGTAGCATTCACTTCCACCTTGATTTCACCGACACCTGCATTGAAATATTTATATGAAATTGACAACATTGATGCATTCGCAGTTAGAAAGATTCGCCAGCTAACAGATATTGCCACTGCTAGGGTTGTCTACTTCGCTTACTTCCACAGCTTAATGTCTTATGGTATTTTGTTGTGGGGGACAGCAGCTGAGGTGGACACCATATTCCTATTACAAAAACGAGCAGTTCGAGCAATTTATAATATGAGGCCTCGCGAATCATTAAGACTAAGTTTCAGGAACTCGGTATCTTAACTCTGCCCTCCCAATATATTCTTCATAATTTAATGTATGTCCGCAAAAACTTAGATATGTTGGATCTAGTAAAAGACCAGCATAATTTAAATACTAGAAACAGCAACAAATTGGTCATTCCATGCTTCAGGCTCACTAAATCCAAAAACAGTTTTTTAGGTAATAGTGTTAGGTTTTATAATAAAGTCCCAAAACACATTACCGATTTGCCTGATAGTGAGTTCAAGAACCATGTCAAGCGGGTTTTAATATCTAAAGGCTATTATAGGGTGGATCAATACGTGAACGATTGTGACGTCTGGAAATGACGCCCCTCTCTGTGCATCCACTAATAACGAATGGAAATATTTATGTTACTGTAAAAATATATGACATGAAAAAATAAACCAGATCGAGTTTCTTGCCGGTTCTTCTCGATGACTGGGCTGTTTTCCGAACCGGTAGTTTGACGTTGACGCTTTGACGTTCACAAGCGCCTTCTCAGGGCCTAAATTGGATAAAGGATATTTTGACTGACATGAAGGAAATCATCGTGGAGAAACCTGTATTTGAGAAATGTTCTTGTAGTATTACTGTATGTGGGAACACATAGAACTATGGATTTCTCACAGTTTGAAACTACAAATATGTAGTGGCCTAGCTTCGCGACTGTACCCATATCTTCCTTCGGAAAGAGGCCTATGCCCCTACACTGGGTCTCTTACAGGCTGATGATATTGATGATGAAAACATTTTCCCAAAAATAAATGTTATATCCCACTCTAGAATATTATGTGCAAGTGTAAATATTGCTAATCGTTATCAAGATAAGCAATAGTTCTAAATGTACGGCCAGAGTAGACGCTTAAATCGAGCGTCGAGCGTGGCGAGGCGTGCAGCGTTCGTTTCAAACAGATGCATTAATCCGTAGGTGTTCTGAGTAGCGCGCGAGCGGCGCTCTGGAACGCATCACACCCCGCCGAACGCATTCACTCAGGCCGTACACTAACAGTTTCAATGATTTCACTGAAAATATACATATATGTGCTCGTATCTACATAATCACATTTTGTTATATTTAGGATTAGCCGATACCCACCCGTTTCATTGGACATTAAAAAGTTATAAAAATGGAATTTAAAAAATAAGTAGCTAGAACCATCTATGAAAGATTCCGCATCGAGTGATCATAGTCGTAGTTTTGACGTGATTGAGCCTCACAGTATTTTCAGTTTTAATGAATTTGGCCCCACTCTATATGATTTTTGGATTTTTTTAATTTTTAATTATTAGTTCGTCGTTTGTTCGTTAATGTTCGAATGTAAAAATTGTTTGTTCGTCTTTTATTTATTTATAATTAATTAAACAAATGTTCACCCTTAAGTTGGCCCCCTTTACTAGATATCTTTATTTCTATCGCTCAGATTAATTAATTTTGATCAATTATCGTTTGTTCGATGGCTATTGATGATTGTTCGATCATAAAAACAATTAAATTCCTAATTAATAATTATTTATTAATCCTTATTATTAATTAATTATTCCTAATTATTAATTTAATCGTCCGATTATTCGGATTACCAGATAGATCATACGAAATGCGTTGGATTATTATTAATTTTATGTGTCGGTTAGGTTAGGGTAACCTTGCGAAAAAGGAAAACGCGAGCCGACCGCTACCGCGTGTGATTGAATACGAAAATATCCACTTATAATTCATTCATTCATTAATTCATTTCAATTCATAAAATGAGGAAAATTACCTTTACAAAAATTTTACCTTTAAAAAATTAAATGTTACCGTATGACAACTTAACCTTAGGTAAAACGAAACGTTCAATGACGAGAATTACATGTGGTAAGGATTTCGTAAACATTGCTAATTGGTTTCACTGAATTTGGCCCCACTGCACATTTGTTTAATTAATTATAAATAAATAAAAGACGAACGAACAATATTTACATTCGAACATTAACGAACAAACGACGAACAAATAATTAAAAATAAAAAAAATCCAAAAATCAAAAAGAGCAGGGCCAAATTCAATGAGACGTATTTTCATCACATATATGTAGATTATAAAACTTTATATTTCATAGTAGTGTTTTGACACTGACATTAGTACATTTTCAATTTTTATTTTGTAACTACTGCCAGGCGTACGACAGAAAAAAAGGAGCCGTCGCGATTTCGGGCATTACATGGCAACATGAGAAGTCTTAAGTGAAAATTAATAATTTAATTTAAACTTAATAACAGTGTTGATTAATGAAAATTATATAACTTATTTGACAGAAATTACGAAAAGTTTTATGTGAAAGAGCCGACCAATATAAAAGGCAGCGAAAGACAATCTCCCTCCTCGTTAATAAAGAGCTAGGGCTGGTACTATTCATGACTTACGCAAAATGTTTATACAACTTCTACCTACTTTATTGAGCTATTTAATTATGTTGAACATTATAGAAAATGTTATTACTTTTATTGCTTTTCAATGTTCACTACTCATAAGCTATAACTTAATAGCATTGGATAGAGTTGCATTATAGTTTAGGAATGTACACATTATTATTCAATAATAAATTTGATCTAAGCCACACACCATGGCAAATATGTAACAATATCATTCATTACATAGTATAAAACAAAGTCTACTACCGCGTCTGTCTGTATGTCTGTTCGCGAAAAACTCAAAAACTACTGAACGGATTTTCATGCTGTTTTCACCAGTCGATAAAGTGATTCACAGGGAAGGTTGTAGTATATAATTTATCAAGGATTTTTTTTATAATCAGGGCGGGACAACGTGTGCGGGCCCGATAGTAATTTATATAATGTAAATCAAGTTCATACAAGTTTTAAGCAATACCATAAAACATTGCGCGTAGAAGTCTTAGCAGGAATTGCTCGCATATAATATACGAGTACCAGCTTATTCCCACGGTTTCGCTCGCGTTAAGTAGATTCTTATCCCCCGGGGCGGTACTTTCTTCCGGATGTAAAATATATATATTATATGTCCTTTTGTACACCTGAGAACGTGTATTCATCAGTTCATAATGATCGGTTGAGTAGTTGGGGTGCCAAAGTGAAAAAAAACAAGTGAACAAGCAAACTCACATTCGTATTTATTTGGAACAGGAAGCAACCGATACCAAATAATTGAAAGAGATAATAGAAATCTTGAATGATGTCACAACAGGTTGTCTATATTTAATAATCATTACAGAAGTCAAATTAATTCAACTGTCTTTGATCACGTTGCGGACCTAGTTGAAATAGTAAGGTGGCGCCATTGAACTGGCCGCATATCATTCTTCGGCGGCAGTCAGCCGACTACGTCGGTCGGAACTTTTGATAAGGGTCATGCTTGCCAAACAGCTGTTCAAATGATATCCGGAGGAATTCTCTGTTGTAGGTTTATTTGTTGCACAAATCTGTCTTGTTCCGCGACAGTACATAAATGCGGGTCTCGCCGCAAACTTCATTAAGGTCTTTGATGTTGATAATTTGTGTAACTCTTTTTAAATAAATTTAGCTAGTGATGTGTTTAAAACTATATATTGTTTATATATTATTTCTTAGATTAATATAGAAGTTATACTTCTTTTGGCGCGTTTGGGAAAAATGATGAGAGTGAACTTTTACGATGCGCGCGCACATCGACACCTAAAAGCGATACCATGAAGTTGGTAAGTCTGTAAAGTTTTCGTGGGAACTGATAACTACATTTCAAACAGATATGAATTTACAATACATGTTCTATATCAGTGGCGACAAAAATATTTATTCATACTTAAGTTTACATGTGTACGTGATTTTAAATTATCTGTGATGGTGGCTGATAATCTTTTGTATTTATCAATCATCGCGGATTCTCTTTGCCTGTGTACGCGAAAAGAATTTGGTTTTCTTTAATTAAATTAATCCCATCAAGTATTAGTAAATTAATTTGAACGTGATTCCTTACTTAAGTTATTAATTTTCTTTTTTTTTTATTACGTTTGGGTATAATTTTTATTTTTAGCAACCAATTTCCTCGTATATTCTCATTAACATTGTCGAGTAGGTAATGATATTATAAATTTCTTGAGATCATTTCAATGAACTAACAAGATGGTGGTCGTCTAGTTAGCAGTTATCGAACATTCCAAGAACCCAACAAAAATAAATTGAGTACACACACACACACACTTTTTATGCCATTGATTTTGTTGCATTCCTTGATTAATCGATTTCAATAAAGTAAATTTTCAAAAAAAAAGTATTAACCGACTTCAATATCAATCAAAAACCCATAAGGCACTAAAAAGCGGAAAATAA
>MU160397.1:1159-34385 GCA_015888305.1 Antheraea pernyi | reverse complement strand
ATAAAAACCTTTGATTATAGAAGTAAGTTGACAAAAGAACCCTAATAAAGTTCAAACTTTAAAAAATCAATGAACTATGGTCGAATGTCGACCACTGGACGCCCAATAATATTATTTAATACATATGAGCCAAAGACGTTTCACTTCCCCCGCGTCTAGAGTTTTTTGTTGTATCATGGTTGTGGGGTTCAAGAACAAGGCAAACACTGAGAGATCTAGAATATATCGGCAGTAATCGAAGTCATGCATGCCGCTTCGACAGGTATTATACCCGATGTATTGCTATCCAAATTCTAATAATCATTTATTTGTCCAGTTAATATCTTTTATTTATTTAATTGTATACTTGTAAGGATGATGTTCTAATTACATAATGAGTAGCGGTGTTTAAAAGAATAAGTCACCACCACCTGAAAAGTAGGTCAGTTGTTTTAGAAGATATCTTCTTTTCGCTTTTTTAGCCTTTAGTCGTCAAATCGTCAGCATTTAATGGAAGGGGCTTTCTTAAAGTAAATTAGCTAGGGCACGAAATTCCTTAATCGGCCATTGAATACAGTATAGCTACTTTTTTACTTTACTTGCGACTTAGGGGTACCTGCTATATCGTTGTCGTGAAAATGATTGTGTTGTTTCAAGAGAACTACTTATTTTATTTATATACACTAATCATGGGCATCCTTTAAATTGTAATTTTGTTATTAATCCCGTACTCTATAAATCTTTTAACATTTTTCAATTCCCTCTTTTAAACTTTATTGTTTCGATGACATGTATATAATGGTAAACCCTAATAATATATGGCATAGATGATTCTTTGAAATTTCTATCTGCCAGTTAAAGTATCGTTAAAATAGGTTCAGCCATTTCTAAGATTAGGGTCTATATTTATAAGAGACTCTTCAATATTATTTATTTTTACACGACATCAAAGTGTCAAAGAATATAAAAAAAATATTGTTGTATGTATAGTATAGCCATTTTCATAGATGTAATCAGATCCTGGAAGGGGACGACAGCTGCCTCCTCCCTCCAGCGAGTCATTAGTAAACATTCCTTCGGTGTGTTCCCGGACTGAAGAGTAGCAGATTATAAACAAAATTGTATTGAAAATTATTCAAAAACGTTCGATACACGTCTGGACGATAGTAGACCCTCGAAAATCTTTGACATTTAGGTGTTATGGAACCCAACGTGGGTTGACCTTATCAGGAACTCTTGGATACCGCTCGGTCTGAAACATATAATGTAGTTCGAAAGCGTATTCGTCTCTCCGAGAACTTTCTAATTATAAAAAAGTACTTTCTGACAAGGTTGGCGAACGAAACGCTCAATATGAATTGGCAATGCAATGGTGTCGCATATATAGAAGCTGAAAGTTTAGACAGTAGCAATATTTATGGAGGATAGTCTGCACTTGATTATTGTCCTAAATCAATTAAAAAAATTGTTTCTTAATATTTGATCTAATTATCTAGAAAAAGACAAAGAATATATTAAATTATCTACGCTTCTATGTGCAAGCACAGTGTCAATCACCTTCGGGTGATTTCACTTTCACTTGAAAGTGAACGTGGGAACGATATAAACAAAACAAAAAGGTTTATTGTCCGTTTTATCATCGATGGTTATTAACACCGGGTCGCCCCTTACAGCTTTGGGCACAGGTCATCGCACCTAGGTTTATTACGATTGTGTTTATACTTCTGAAAGTCTTAGAACAAACTTAGGTTTTTTTTGTTATTTGTTAATATTTGTTTTGATATTATTATTTTATATGTTAAATGTGACCATGAAGTATTGTATACAAGAATACGGCGAGTTTTTGACCTTTCACCTGCTATATGTACGAAAATCCTATTAAAGTCGAGTAACAAACATTCACCAACCAGTCAATGATTGTATCTATGGTCAAGGAACTTTGAGTTGGAGTCATTTAGCTTTGAGTCGAGCAGCCCGTATCCGGCAAAAATACTGAATACGCTGATGACTAATTCACAAATTCAAATAATATTTATCATAAAGCAAATTATCCGTGTTTGTTAAACACGCGACAGGCACGTATGGTGAGATAGAAGAGTTTGAATTCGACATGACCAAATTAAAGTCTCGATGTGAATAATGGAGTTCAATTAATGACATGACAACGTTTTTAATCGGGTTTACTGAATATAAAATAAATGGATGTCGGCATATAAGAAAACAGTATACTCGTAAAATCAATTGATACTAGTTAGCTATGTCTATGATTCTGTACGCATTTGTTATTATTTGTTGTTAATACGATTTATTATGAATGATAGTTGAGTTATATTAATTATTCTCTATGTTCAACATTAAATACTTCTTTTAATGACGATGGGTTAAACCGTACACAAAATTATGTATTATAGTGCTACTTAGTGACCCTATAGCCCTTCTCCATGACAAAAAAAATGTCGAGCCAGTTATAAGGACTGCCGAAAGAAATGAAAGCTCAAAATAATGGAATAAATGTGTTTTTTTTTTATTTTGAAATTATTTATAGTCTCAATTATTTAAATTTAATGATTTGTAAAATGAAATTATTATAACATTAATCTGGTTTTCATATCTACTGACATTTTGAGGAATAATTTTGTACATTTTTATAAAGTTTAGGTAGAGCTACGCTGAAGCTATTAATGGTTTCAGCATGAATGGGTCGGCTCGTCCGGGGTAGTACCACCCTCTCACAGAAAACCGGCGTGAAGTAACAATGCTTGCATTGTTGCGTTTCGTTCGGTCAGTGAGAGCGCCAGAGATGTCAGTAGATATGAAAACCAGATTAATGTTATAATAATTTCATTTTACAAATCATTAAATTTAAATAATTGAGACTATAAATAATTTCAAAATAAAAAAAAAACACATTTATTCCATTATTTTGAGCTTTCATTTCTTTCGGCAGTCCTTATAACTGGCTCGACATTTTTTTTGTCATGGAGAAGGGCTATAGGGTCACTAAGTAGCACTATAATACATAATTTTGTGTACGGTTTAACCCATCGTCATTAAAAGAAGTATTTAATGTTGAACATAGAGAATAATTAATATAACTCAACTATCATTCATAATAAATCGTATTAACAACAAATAATAACAAATGCGTACAGAATCATAGACATAGCTAACTAGTATCAATTGATTTTACGAGTATACTGTTTTTATATATTCGTCCATACGATTTCTATACGATTGATACTTTCTTTTAAAATAATAACTAGCCTGCCTACTATTGTCTATAGGGAAAATCCGTAGAAAGTCGTAGTCTTCAAGGAGGCCCCTTTAAATATAACAACACATGCGTGGAGGCAATGACCAGTTAAAATATACGTACAAGGTTATAAGTACTGAAATTAGTGAAGATAACGACTTTGTCACTGAACGTGGTTTTTATTATACAATCGAACATAACTATGCTAACAAGGCGATTTAAAATCAAATAGCATTTATTAAAAATCGGATATGTATACTAATGGAATAGTTTCACAACACATATATTAAAATAAGAAATGGTTTATTTCATTCAAATCGAAATCCTCAGCACGACGCCGTCCAATGCTTAGTTAGCTTTTATTGTAGGTATTTTGCTTTATTTTAGAATTTTTGTTGTTATAATGTAATATAATGTAATGTAATAATTCAGTTTAACATTCAATAAGACCAAAGAGAATAAATAGTTATTTCAGTGGTTTCATAAATTATTAATGAATTAATTTTTAATGTATATTATGAATTTACATATAATATTATTACAAAATTAACCTATAATTTGGCCAGTCAATATCAAAGCGCATGTAATGTATGGAACGTAAGTCTTGTTAAAAATATTGAATGTAGAATGCAAAAGGAAATTGGAACGTAACAGTAAAATGAGGCATATCGATACGTTTTTTTTTATTTACACGTGTTTACATGTTGTGTGTCATTCACACAGTACTGCGAGTAATGCATATTATATTAACCCAAAATTTTCGCTTTTCTGCACGATTCTACAAACTTTTTTTTTGTTACAAACCTTGCCCTGAAAATTACAAACAAAACAATAAAAAAATAAGCCAAATAGGTGCACACGATCTGAAGTGACACGCTTACATAGTCGTACATTCGACAGTTGATTTTTCTTTAACATTCTATTACAACTAATTGTAGATTTTTTAGCGGGATCTAGTTTTATATTTTATCCATAATCTAGTGTTATTTGGCTCTATTTTTTGTAATATCGGTGGTGTTTTCCGTAATATAGTTTGGTTATAATGCACTAGTGAAGTGTATGGGAAATAAAACCACGGAGCATGGATTCTGACTTGAAACAAAAAGTTCCTAGAAAGTTCTAAAACGACGACCATCCTCTTGTTAGATCATCGAAAGGATTGCAAAAAACTTGTAAACTTGTATTATATAATCGAGATTGGCAATAATAATCTATTAGAAGACTGGTGGCCAAAAAAAAGAAAAACGAATTGTCTCATTATTGTCAAAGTCTATAACAGATGTATAGACATTACTATCATTGACATTATGACTCTATTTATGTAATATGTGCCTATTTGGCATGCTATTTGAACGTATTATCGTATTATTATATTAACCGTGTTAACCTTTTTTATAGTAGCACGGCAAAATGACTGCACTATGCCTGATGGTAAGCACAGTACAATCCAAAAACAATGGCGACCACCGACAGCTTGCGAAAAGCTGGATATGCACAGGCTGATCCCGAAACGCGACCCGCAGAAGCGAATCACTATGACGGACTTTTTCGCTATACGCATGGTGGTTGCGACCCAGTCAGGCTGTAAAACCCTACCACCCCGCTTTCGCTATTGCCTCGTTCGTTATTCAGCAGGGTGCACCACGTGCAGGTGAGGTTGGCTTGGGTGCCTCAAGTCGTATGATTCGACACCCCTTTCAACCCAAAAACACCTAATATAAACCTACTTATTACTTAAATAACTTTTACTAGTCTTTTACGGAATAGCTAAGTTGCGATTATATTTAGTACCTACTAGCTGTGCCAGCGACTCCGCCCGCGTGGAACTTAGTGTAAATAAAACAATGATTAATCATGAAAATCATCTGAATGAATTAGGAACATTTACTTATTTACTTTTCTCTCGTACTTAAATCGCGTCGTCATTAAAATTCAATAACTTTTGATAGACTAAACCGATTTTAATGAAACAAAGACTAAATTACATTGACATATCAGTTTATTTGCATTTATTTTTCTATTATAGTTTTAACATTTTATATTTTTATAATGGTTTATTATATCTAATATTATATTAGTAATACTGAGAAAACTCTGAAATCACGTATCCTGAAAAACCAGAAAATGCAGTCTTCGGGAATAGTCTAAAGTTGACTAGTTTTCTGTTACATAAAAATGGCAATATAACAAGCAAAGCATAATCTTGAAGAACTTCGTTTTTAACCGGAACAGTGGTGCCGCTCAAGCAAATACTATAAATAGCCTACCAAAGCTAAAGCCTACAGAAAAATTGTAAGGCTAAAAGATCCCATAAGACTTCGTAACTATATAATAATAATCATAGATACAGTGGTACAACAAAATAATCCCAAGGAGAGTTGATGTCAGGCAGGCGGCTGATCGTAAAAATTAAGCCAAATCATATACCTGAACATGACAAACATGCTGTACCAACCCTACTTATGTGGAATAAGGGCAATAAGAAGAAAGACTAAATGTTACTCCAGGATATGCCTTATGATATTATCGTGAACGCAGTACTTTAGCAGTTATGTGTTCATACAAATAGACATTTCTAAAAATGGTTGAATTGAATTTTATTACTTATTTATTATATTAAGATACCTGCAACATTTTATTTCACAGAAATCGAAAAAATACAGACATGTTAACATTCTTTTTATATGTATAGATTAATGTCATACCGGTTTTTACAAACGCTAGCTTTTCTGTTTTTATTATTAAGAACGAGCAAAATGGTGTATTAATAAACTGTTTTTTATGGAAGCCTGTTTTATATATTGAATTTTTTATTATTTATAGAGATACTAGCGGGCACGGAGGACGTTTTGTTGCCTTGATAATAAAAAGTCCTAAAAGTCAACCGCAGCGCCACTTACCGGGTTCAATTGAATCTAAACCATTCTCGGATCCGCTGGAACACGCACACAAAATTTCATCAAAATCGGTCCAGCCGTTTAGGGGGAGTTCAGTGACATACACACGTACAGAAGAAATGTATATATAAATATATTAATATAATACTCTGATAAAACTGCAACCAGCTACATATTACAGTTGAATAGATTCTCAGTTCTTCATAGGTAAGATAGCGTACCGTAAGTTTAGCACTAAATTTTCATTTATGTCCTAAAGTTCGTTAAGCACAGATAAGTTTAGGTCTTTTAATTTCCAATTTCCTACATTCTCATAGTTCTCAACCATGAACTAGTAGTCCAGTGAAGCTGTTAAGACCTTGCTAAGAAAATAGTGTAGTCACTTCGAAAAAAAAATTAATATATAAAGTATTTCGCGAAAATTGAGTAAACGTGCTTCCTAAAACATCGTTCACTTAGTTGAAGGGATCAGTGTTTCAATATTAATCCCAACCGCGCTTCGCTGAAATTTTAATAACGTACAATAAGATAACTAAGGTTTATATACTTTAAAATGAAAACATGGATATTTCAACATAAGTTAATTTAATAATAATGCAGAAGCTTATTCGAATATGTGCTTTTATCTACTGAAATCATGATACGTTCAAAACCATGCGAAAATTGTTGTCTCGAAGTTTAACGTATTCTGTTTATAATGAAATATTTTTACATGATAACTTTGACTCTTTACATCTCGATTAAACACGAAACGTGTGTAATAAATATTCATAAGATTTACCTACTAAGTTACTACATACGCGCCGCCACACATATTACAAGAAAAATATTTTTTTTGGCAAAAGTTACATCCATCTTACTTCTATTTCATATGAGTAAAACATTGGAATAGTGGATCACTTAAGTTCATAGGCAAGTTACTATATTTTGGAATTAAAATACGGCTTCCTTAGTCAAATATTTTAAAAAATATGCTTCCTCTAGCTCGTATTATCATTTTAATATTCATAAAGTTTATTAATATTTTTGGACATATAAATCTTACTTATTTATATACTTAACTAGCGGGTCAGGCGGATGTTATCCCGCCCTGACAATAAAAAAACCTTGACAAATGATATACCTAAACTTTCCTCATTGATCAGTTTATCTACTGATGAAAACCGCATGAAAATACGTCAGTGGCGATTGAGTTTATCACGAAAAGACAGATAGACGCAGCAGAGGACTTTGTTTTATCATATTTAGTAAAGTAGCCAACACAATATCTAAGTTATATAATACCAGAATCGTTAATTAGTTTCTAGCTGCTACACAGCTTCGACTGGCTACTCATTTGTTTCAGTTGCAGCATTTCCCGTCGCCTAGAATTAAGTAAACGAAAACGAAATTTTGACGTACAAATAGAGTGTATATAGTTTGACTGAATTAATCTCTGAAATGGCTAACGAGATATATACTGGCAGATAAAAGACTTACCAGAGTATTGTTCAAGCTATATATCATTACGCATTTCCATGAGGATTAAGCAGTAATGATAAAATTTTAATAAAGGTCTCTCCACTCTCCAAACTCCATTACCGAACGGTGGTTTATAAGGTTTAAATAATAATAATAAGATTACAGTAAAAAAGACAGACTACAATCAAACCAAATAAAATATGTAAACCGTTTTTCGGAGAAAAAGCTTTTTTATGCGAGCACCAATTGACGCATCATTAACATAAAACGAACAACGGGTATTTTCAAAATAATACTGTTAAATATAATATAATATATACCGTCTACTGAATTTAGCTAACACCTTAATTTGTATTTACTTACGGTAAACTTTATATGATACATTAGTGGTAGGTAAAAGAGTTATGTATCTCTATTTATGATAATAAACCTTATTCTATATTTATATTTTTATATTCTATATTTATATTTACGTTTATACATATCCACTGACCAAAGTAACTGACCAATGGTCGGACTATTCTAAGGTCATAAGAAGCGTCGACTTGTCGGTCGATTTTTTTAATCTTTTTTATTGTAGCACGGCAAAACGACTACTCTATGCCTGATTGTAAGCATAGTACCATCCAAAAACAATGGCGACCACCGAGTGACACACTATCCATTGCCGGTCGCCGCCGTCATGCCGGCCTGCGAAAAGCTGGATATGCACAGGCTGATCCCGAAACGCGACCCGCAGAAGCGAATCACTATGACGGGCTCCTAAGTTTATTATAATAATTTTATTGTTGTTTTAATGTACATTTCTATTTCAGGACTAGTTAAAGTAAGATATTTTGATCTCTCAGTCAGTGACGTACCTGGTATTTAGCAAGAGAAAATTAAAATGTACGTATTTTGATTTCAAGTAATATGAAAATTTAAATTTTGACAGAAAAGCAATTAGTAAATATTGTCTATTTATGTGAAATGATAAATAAAAATATTGATTGGTTTACTTATTATTTAACAAAATGCTATTTCTATTTCAAACTAGTTACCTGCCCCGGCCAAACCCGGCCAATAGAACCAAATCTTGGTTTTACAGACCGACGATGTAATTGGATATAATGACAATTGAATATTTTTGAAGATTTCCCTGCTACGCACCGTTTCATCCTCTCACCGAGTATTTTATAATGAGATATTGTATCTAAATTTTGTATGAAAACTTTAATTTCTTAAGAACTATATGAGTATGTACTGGTAGCTAGGTCGAAAATTATAGAAAGTATCTCAATTATAATAATATCCATACGAGTATATTACATTTTTTTACTGGATTTACAACCGGTATCGGTTATTAGTAAAACAGTAGCAGATCCTCGATTATTTCCAGACCCAATTGATTTAAGAATATCAAATCAGAATAATCTTCAAAAAGACTGTAGTTACAAGATATTTATTATTTATTGATTTTTTTTCTGTCATGACCCTTGAATGTTTTTTACAAATCGAAAAGGTGCATTCGAATGTTTATATTGTGTATATCTATAGCAGAATGAAGTCAATCGCATTCTATTTAGATCTAGATCCGTAAAAAGGTTTATTGTTAGTTAGAAAAAAAACAATAACTATTATTTTTTTTTATTTTTTTTTTTTTATGTCATAGGTGGCAAACGAACAAGTGGGTCACCTGCTGTTAAGTGATCACCACCGTCCATGGACACTAACAACACCAGAGGAGTCGCAAGTGCGTTGCCATCTTTTGGAGGGAAGGGTTAGGGGAGGGAAAGGGAGAGGGGAGGGGAGGGGCGGTGGGTCTCCGGCGCTCTCACTGACCGAACGAAACGCAACAATGCAAGCACTGTTACTTCACGTCGGTTTTCTATGAGAGGGTGGTACTACCCCGGGCGAGCCGACCCATTCATGCTGAAACCAATAATAGTTTCAGCGTGGCTCTACCACCATCATAATAGGTAATATGTTAATATTAGGTATTTACCTATGAAATTGCCGTTTTGTATGAAAAAATTTAAACGATTTTTTTTCCATGTATTTTTTATTTGTATTAATCGAAGTAATCACGCATGCAATCAATGCATCTTTGCCAACGCAGTGGCAGTTTATTAATGCCCTTCTTAAAGGAATCAGCTGGACGGGAGGCAACAAATTCTTCAAAGGCATTTTGTACTGCCTCTCGTATATATATATTTATATGGTTATGACTAAACTCTTGTTATCTAAATAAATAGCAATCGATTGCCGAATGTATGTAAGTAAGAGCATTACTTCAGAACGGGTATTTGGTTAATTCTTTTTTTGTTATGTTGTAACTCCCAGGGCAAGGTTTTATAAAAGGAAATATTTGAATCTATCGTACGGAAAGGTGAAAAATGTAGATAAAATGTATCTTTATAAAAAAAATCGATGAGAGAGTCAGACTGAACATAGTGGGGAGATCGTCAAAAATTTTCAATTGTCATTATAATTGCATAGTCGTTCTGTAAAGGGAAGATTTGGTTCCATTTTCTACCTTAGTAAATTCGTGCGAAGACGGAGCTGGCAGCTAGTTTAAAATAGAAATTACATTTGGTTAAATAATAAATAAACCAATCTATATATTTATTTATGATTTCACACAATTAAGCTATATTTACTAATCGCTTTTCCGCCAAAGATTAAAAATCAATTTATAGATTACGACCGACAACCCTTGAATTATGAATAATATTCGTGATTCAAAATTTAATATATATTAATAATCATAAATATAAAATTAGTGGAAGAGAGTAATGATTCTACTTAGTCACTAGACTAGCATGGTGACGTTTAGCAGCCTTCTAGCTGTATAAAGCTATTTACACAATATAAATAAGGCTTTGTACGTTTTTAATGGAACAATTTTTGCGATTAAATGCAATTTAAGTACACGTATAACATAATTTTGTGTTGCGATGTGGCCTTTGATATGTGTGGGTTGTACGATGTATGACATCGATGTTAAGGTTATATATATTAGTATAATGAAAAGTATGCTTAATGTATATTTTTAACAGCCTTGTTGTAAAACTGATTCCTCGTGTTTACAATTATAATATTTTTAATTTTTATACCATGACTGTATGTTGTTACACGTATTCATCGAGCGTATCACCAGGTTTTAAACACACAAATAGCTTAATTCCCCGGACAGTTATCAACACATTATCTAATTATTCATTGGGTGATGTGACTCTGGAAGTTATTAATTATCCTTGGTTGTTTCCCACCTGAGAGTTCATGATAATGAAGCACCTACGTCGGCATTTCATTTTGAGTGCCAAACGCTGTTTTAGTTCTCTTGTTGTTATTCGTTGCTTTACATTAAAACTCTTGGTTTATTAAACAATCCCCACGTACAAAGCTGTTCGTTGAAATTTTTCTATGAATACTAAATGAGATGATACAATATGCATATTGCATATAGGAGATTTTTATGCGATATGTATTTTTCGGATGACAATAGAAATATTTGTGTAAATACAAAAATATTATTAGGCGCTCAATAGGAGAATTTTTTTCTGTACGTTAATATTTAAACTGCTTCATTTTTAATTCAATGTCATATATATTTAAATACCTAACATAAGAGGAATCCATAAAACATTCTATCGTCATTAGGTTACAGTATTACTAGGATATAACTTCTTTTACGCTAATACTTACAGAGTTTCAGGAAATAACGTATATTTCAAAATATTGTACAGTATTCCAGCATTTTTGAAACATAATCACATTCAACATACGGCAAGCACTTTTTGTTTTTGAACGAATTAGCACTGCACTGCAATAAACTGGCTAACAGAAATATTAAAATCCCTTGTTGAAGCCGGTCGTATAAAATTTATTGTGGCTAGGCTGCGAGCAAGTCGAGGCAGACTAGCAGCAGATCGCGCAGGCGGCGGGCGTCGGCGCCGCTGAGCGCCACCTGTCGCTGTCGGCGCGTCACGGCGGCGGCGGCGGGCACGTCGGCGAGCGCAGCGGAGGCAGCACGACGCGACGTAAACGGCGGCGGGCGGCTCACTAGCGACTAAGTCGCCCGGGCGCCGGGCAGGGGCACGTGGCGCTGCCGAGTGCCGGGTGCCGGCCGCCGCCCAGGTGCACCTGCACCCTCGCGCAAGCCCCGTGCACCTCCAACCAAACGCACTCCACAATATCACCCCATTTATAATTTAGCACTTACATTCTGTCTTTTTGCAAATGTTTTTGAACATTCTACAGTAAGATAAACGTTTTATTCATAACGTTCTCCCGCACTGATAATAATAAAACCTTGATAGATTATATACCTAAACCTTCATAAATCACTTTATCTACTGCTGATAATCGCATGAAAATCCGTTGAATAGTTTTTGAGTTTATCGCGAACAGACAGAGCCGTGGCAGAGGACTTTGTTTTATAATAGGTAGTGATTATTGTTTTTTTCATAAATAGATGAAAATCTTATGTATATTTTATGGTTGCTAAGTATATCCTATTACTAATAGTAATTGTTTAGTAGTACCAGCGTTGCTGTGTTTCCTTCAAGTGAGCATCATGCTACGCTCATGCTAGCACTCGAAACGTTTCAACTCAGACCTCAGGAGTCATAAATTTAGCATATATTGAGTTATGCTAGATCTATATCAGAAGTAGTAATCTATTAAAATTGGTCTCAGAACGGCGTTCTTTTGAGATTAATCTTTGAGTATTACATAGTTAGTATTACATAGTAGTTTATGCGGTTTTCACCAGTGGATAAAGTGATTCACGAGGAACGTTTTGATATATAATTTTGTCCAGAACTTTTTTATATTCAGGGCGGGACTACGACTGCCGGGCTCACTAGTATATTATAATCAAAGTTCTTAGTTATATATAAGCTGCAGTAACTCTTTGACATCGGGTCGTCTGTATGTATGTCTGCTGCTTTATACAACAAGAAATATATATTTCTTATCATTATAAATTATAATAGGCAACATCTATTTGTCTGTCTCTACGATAATGCTCTTATAAGTCAAAATCCACTTACCGAGTCTTTTTAAATCACGGATTTATTTTTTATCTTTTATATTCGACACTCCTTCAAAGAAATTGGCACATAAATACTATAAGCACATAAGTGTCTTTTTATGGTGAATATTTCTCGCTATCCATTTCGCTATAGCTCACTACTAGACGGGTCTACACGTATCACCTTTTATACTGATGACCGAATCTCATAACAATGAATTTATATTAACCGAATATTTTAACAAGGACAATACAACAATAATAACAAGCGCACGCGGAACAGGGGGTACAAATAGCTTATTATATTCAGTTTATCACATCGGCAGTATGAAACATTTTAACAGAGATGTTTTAGGTAATACTGGATACAACTGAAGTTCTACAAATGTTTATAATTAAGCAGAAGCATCTCAATATATTGTCGTGTATGTAGATTAATTTAGAAACTATATAAAACTCTTTATGTCTTCCGTACAGTTTTCATCACTAATATCTGATACCATCGTCCATTTAAAAAGAAATTCGTACTTTTTTATGTCAAAAAGAGGCAAACGAACAGGTGAGTCACCTGAAGTTAAGTGATCACCACCGTCCATAGACACTAGCAACACCAGAAGAGTCGCAAGTGCGTTGCCAGCCTGTGTATGGGGAAGGGGTAGGGAAAGGAGAAAGGGGAAGGGAAAGGGGAAAAGGAAGTGGGCCTCCGGCGCTCTCACTGACCGAATGAAACGCAACAATGCAAGCACTGTTACCTCACGTCGGTGTTTTGTGAGATGGTGTTAGTACGCCGGGCGAGCCGACCCATTCATGCTGAAACTAGTAATAGCTACAGCGTGGCTCTACCACCTTCTAAATCACCTTTCGACTTAGTATCAGATTTCCGTTAATCTTTGTTAATCAGGATTTTTTGTAAAGATAGATAAAATTTTAACATACAGGTAATTACTACAGGAGATAGTTTGGCCTCATACCTTAACACCTTAAGCGGCAGTTTATGCAATAAGGTTACTTTAATGATACATTTGTTCACCGAGCATATATTAGTTACAGCGCCTCGTCAGTTGTTTCCAGAGAGCAGAAAAGTTGTGTACCTTTTCCTTCTCACGAAAAATTCCTCTATATTTATCCTAAATTATCACTAATTTGCGTTTACCCTTAATAGCATTTATCAAATTTTATTGGAATTAATTTAATGTCCTTACTTTTATTCTTATTCATCTATATTTTTTTTTTATTGTAGCACGGCAAAATGACTGCACTACGCCTGATGGTAAGCATAGTACAATCTAAAAACAATGGCGACCACCGAGTGACAAACACGTCGGTCGCCGCTGTCATGCCGGCCTACGAAAAGCTGGATATGCACAGGCTGATCCCGAAACGCGCCCCGCAGAAGCGAATCACTATAACGGGCTTTTTCGCCATATACATGGTGGTTGCGACCCAGTCAGGCTGTAAAACCCTACCACCCCGCAATTTATTATCTGTCGAGTAGGAAAATCTTGTTACTATTACGTATAGTTTTTTATTATAACAGTGGGTAATTTTATAAAACGAAATACATAAAAAAATACATGTGCAGTCAGGGAACCAAGTTCTTTACGCTTTTTTCTTTAGCTACTAATGTTATAATATAGGGATATAAATTGCTTATTATTTTTGTTATGTATGGAAAAGGCATTATATATCTTCTATGACACTTTCTTTCTATTTGTAATCTTTATTTTTTTATCATTTTTTCAAAAAAAATAACGTAAAGTAAGGAACAAACAATAGAGCTACATTTAATATTTTAGGAAAAAACATTCATTAATTAGAAATTAAATATCAAATGGTGAATTATATAAAATGGTGAGTTATATTTGTACAAAAAATGCAAAATATATAAAACAAATAACAAAAAGATTTAACGAAATTCTAATGAGTTCATTTTGAGCTTATACAACCAGAAACGCACGATGCTCGCCTGCTCGAATCTCGTAATTCGTACGTACTCATTCGGATACGATAGAAAGAATTTAAGAGAAAGAATGATAAAGTCACATGGTGCAGGCATAACGCTTTTCCTTACGTGACGACTTTGTACCAGTCAACTTCTACCAGAAGTCGAGTTAAGAAACTTGTAATAATATATTATTACAATGATCGTGCTTCTCAACTACGTAATTACATTACTTACAATTACATACTAATTAACTGTGTAAATCCCATCGCTGTGCAAAGACCTCTTCCAGATGGAAGGTACAGTCATAATATCCACACCAGCCCATAAAATATTGACAACTCCAACCCAGTTATGATATCCATCTCTCTCTCTCTCTCTCTCTCTTACCAATACAGATTAATAAATATACACAGATTCCGAAAATTTAGTTGATACAAACTATTCGATAACCAGTTATTTTATGTATTTCATATTCATATATGGAATATTAAAACATAAAATAACACTATGTTAAATTAAAATAATACATATATTTGAAATAAATAAAATAGCTAACAGAGGGAAACGTTTGTCTGCTCGGATAAGCTTATGCAAGTGCGGGAACGCCCGTCACTCTATTATATTTTTTCACATGTGTAAGCGGAGGAATACAATTTACATATTTTTACACTGGCTGCATTCCATTCGCCGAAATATATTCGAGAGCAAAAAAAAACTCTAAGTATTTAAAATTTAAATCTGAAACATGTTGGTTGGATCGAGAAACGATCTACAGACTAGAATCCAGATACGGGGATTAGGTATTTGTAAACTATACGAATTAAAGTAAAACCAATTCATAAATCCCTAATTAAATTTACATAACTTTAAATTAATCTGCTTTCTAATAGAGTAATGGTGTAAAAAGTAAATTTATGTTACTCCTAATGTAGCGGTTATCCGAGAACTGGATAAAGTTCTTAAATAAACGTTGAACTTATCTCAGAGTCACGTTTACTTAATTTTTATATCATAGTTCTATGAAACAAATTTAAAGTTTTAAAAAGTCATTTACGTTGCATTATCACGTTGCGTCAAAATGTAAAACTTATGCAAATTAATATTTCGAAATATGTTCATAAGAAACTGAAATTAACTAGAATTATGGCTAACTGCTCGCTATGTGTTGAGCATTCGGAAACTTTGCAGGACAATTAAAGCCACTGGGAGAAATTATGCACTACGGATGCACGTGCACGTTGAGTCATTGCAACGACACAAACAACGCGTAACGCATCCCCCACTACTACCGGTTGGACAATAAAAACAGCCTGTTGTGCCCTCTTTAGCTCAGAAGCGAGCGAGTCGCCGTACTAGACGTAACGCTCCTGCGTAATAGACGCTCTGAGTTATTATTTCTTGTTGTATTGATTAATTGTTGATCATTCGTTTATCATGTCGCTTCCCGATGAAGGAAATACTCCAACATACATATAATAAGAATGTAAATCTAAAGTGTCTGTACTTTTTTGATCTTCGTAAAAAAAAATTGTTGTAGGTGTCTGGGAATAAGTAATAGAATACATTTCAATCATTTTTAGAAATGTCTATCTGTCTGTTTTTATGAACACGCATCACTGCTAAAGTACCGAGTTCACAATAATCCTCAAATCGTAAAGCATATCCTCGGGAGTAACTTAGTGTTTGTCTCATTAAATATGTAATTCAATACATTCAGAGGACTTTATTAATTACTGTTTTTTACACAAGCTTACATCAGAAGAAGTCACGGGCTAGTTTTATTAATAAAAGTGCAACATAAAGTAATTATGTTAGAAGTTTTATTTTCCAACTAAAAGGAGCTTTAGCTCTCGCTGTACTAAAACTATAAAATTTTAATTGTACTAAAACTTTTATGGAGTTGCATAAAACCTCATTCTATATAGAGAGTCCTTTTTAAATATTTTGATATGTAGTGTACAAAATAACGTCCACTCTAATATTTAATGATGGATTTCCTCAAAATAATGCATTAATCAATCAAATATTTTACAATATTAGTTTTAGATTAGTTATTTAGTTTAGTTAGATTATTATTATTTAACCACTGATATTCAAGAAAATTAATACACTTTCGTATTATAACCACTAACATATGCTAAATAATGTGTATATTCCACTTGAGTAAAACGTGGTGAGATGTTTCCGCTTGGGGTAATACTAACGTATACTGGAATTAATTTCTCATGACGACTACTCTCCAGAGATATAGCATATTAAGACATATTTTTTAACACGCTAATTTGTTAATGAAGCTATTTTATTTAATTTGAGTATATATTTATATATTAAAAAGTAATCTAATATTACTTTTAATAAAATACACTGTACGATAAGACTAATGGAACAAAACACTCGCAATTAACTGTTATAGTTTGCGGTATAATGTGCTTTGGAACAAGAAAAGCCACAACCAGTCGAGAGCATTTCATCTGGCAGTCCGCCCACATGGGGGAAATTGAAAAGTTCCGATACTAACGTCATTTCTAAGTCACTGACCACGAACTTCGTTATTATATTTTTCGTTTTTTATACTACCATTGTAATGTAACTGCAGTGGAACTGATATTAAAAAAGGATTTATTCAGTTTAGGGTCTTAAGCCCTGAGAAGGCGCTAAAGTATGTTAAAAGAAAAACACTTCCAACGGCTTACAAAAACATTCACCACAATCATCAAGAAGTGCCAGCAAAAAATTGATCTGTGTTTTTTTAAATATTCATATATTTAATACAAACTAGTTTTTGCTAGCGACATCGCTGGCATTGATATAGTTTTGACCTATCCCTGAGCAGTACTTCGTGTAAATGAAAGATACCCTCTATCTTTTTCTGTAACCCTGAAAACATGCATGCAAAATCTCATGATATTCGGTTCAGTAGCTAAGGCCCGAAAATGTAATAAATTGACAAATAAAGTCACAATCACATTTATAATTTTAAAATAAGAATAAGGAAGTAAGAATATTACACAGGAATCATTGTTTTTACAATCGTTATTAGCAAATATACAGAAAGGGATATATTTTCCGAATATCATAATCGTTCGCGTAGTGATCCACCCTATAGAATAACCTTTTCAGAGTATAACCTCCTTGACGGGATGCTTGTACAGTTGTACTTGTTGTCCGGTAATTCTGTAGTGAACTTTGGGATCTTATCATAGAACTTAACACTTTTACCGAATAACTTTTATTGGTGTTACAGATTCTAAATCATGAGATGGCTAATTTGTTTTTATTTCTAGCAATAAAATGGCCGTCTTTTACTAAATCGAGTTTTTCTATGTTCTTGCCAACATACATTATATTAGGTCTTTACCTATGTAATTACCGTTTTGTATGAAAAAATTTAAACGAATTTTTGTCATGTACTTTTTATTTGTATCAATGGAAGTAATCACCCATGCAATCAATGTATCTTTGCCAACGCAGTGACAGTTTATTGATGCCCTTCTTAAAGAAATCAGCTGTACGGGAGGCAACAATTTCTTCAAAGGCATTTTGTACTGCCTCTCGGTTATTGATTTTTTTCCCGCCAAGGAATTATCCAAATTCTGGAAAAAGTAGACTTGCAACTTGGAAACCGTCTGCTGTGCAGTATGAGGTCGCGTGTTGTCGTGCAGGAGCAGCGGAGACGAGCGATTGACCAATGCTGGTTGGAGACATGCCAGCTTCTCCATCATTGTGTTCAGTTATTCACAGTACACATCTGCAGTAATGCTCACCTCGTTTGGTAAGAAGCTGTGATGAATCACACCGGCGCTAGAACACCAAATAGTTTTTTTTTCTTGAACTGACTACGCTATTGACCCGACAGGGTCTTTACAGCTTCAGTGGACTACAAACAGTGACCATCACTTTTCTAGGGGTAAGTTTTCGTTTAGGGCATTGTTTAGGTTCTGAACCAGGATCCAACCAACTTGCTGAGCACTTGCGGTTATGAAACAGAATTCATTTTTCATCACAGGTAACAATGCGGTTCAAAATTCGTTCATTTGCGTGTCTGTTTAGCAATGCAAGGTACGTCTCGACGCGTACTTCGCGCTGGCGATCATTGAGTTCGTGGGGCACCCATTTGTCAAGTTTTTTACCTTGCCAATTTGACGCAAATGGACCAATATTGTTTTGACGCTAACGTCGAAAGCTGCTGCTAATTCAGCCGTAGATTGTGTATCATCAGCTTCCACAATCGCCTTTAATTCGTCATTGTCGACCAAAGTCTTCGGACGACCGCGAGGTTCATTTTTCAGGTCGAGTCACAATCACATTTATAATTTTAAAATAAGAATAAGGAAGTAAGAATATTACACAGGAATCATTGTTTTTACAATCGTTATTAGCAAATATACAGAAAGGGATATATTTTCCGAATATCATAATCGTTCGCGAAGTGATCCACCCTATAGAATAACCTTTTCAAAGTATAACCTCCTTGACGGGATGCTTGTACAGTTGTACTTGTTGTCCGGTAATTCTGTAGTGAACTTTGGGATCTTATCATAGAACTTAACACTTTTACCGAATAACTTTTATTGGTGTTACAGATTCTAAATCATGAGATGGCTAATTTGTTTTTATTTCTAGCAATAAAATGGCCGTCTTTTACTAAATCGAGTTTTTCTATGTTCTTGCCAACATACATTATATTATCAATGGTACATTGAGAGGATAAAGTTAATATGCTATCTTTCTGGAACGTGGGCTTTAATGACTGATTTTAATCACAGTACAATACAAATACAATGGTAACTACACATATAAAATAGATATACTGTGATAAGTTCTAACAAATACAATTTTCGGTATTTAATTTAACACATCGGGGAGAATGGTGAGCCACTCAGCTAAAACTGGCTTTAACAGCATAATAACTACGACGGACAAAACGCTATATGAAACAGAACTTAGCTGACTATCTCCGTCTTCTCCCCGATGTACCAAATTAAAAGCCACACGCTGTATATCTTTTGTGGACAACAGAAAAAAGCTGTTGGTAAAAAAATACATCTAATTTTATGTAACTATTTATTCGCGTTTATATTGTTAACTTCTATTATAGTTTACACTAATAATGTTTAGTGTGTAGGGGGTTATTATGTTTTCTCGTGTCCCTGATGTGCGAGTGTAGGGTGGAGAAAATAATACTCCAAAATATACACAAATAATCAATATTTATTGCTTTGTAAAAGTAGACATGGGTTAGCGACGGAGGCTCTATAACGACTGACTCGAGTGGGGGCTGTAGCTAACTACGTAGTACTTTTTAATACAAAAATCGTTGTCAGCATTACCATTAGAAATGGATTGTAATAAAAAAATCAGCATTTAAAGACCAGTAACAATAAGTTTAACCATAGATTAGTAGAATTATGTATAAAATTAGCGGAACCGGCGGGCGTTGTCTTACCCTTATAATAAAAAAGAACTTTATAAATTATACACCTAAACTTTCTCTAACTTTGTCTATTTATGAAATGAAAATGAAAATCCGTTCAGTAGTAGCTTTTGAGTTTATCGCGAACAGACAGACAAACGTGGCAGAGTAGTCCGAATTTGTTCATTTAAGTAGAAATACGATTCGTTCTGAATAAAAAGAAGATGCCGCAAAATTAATCACACATTAAAAAGAACCCGACTACAGCGTGAAATCCTTTGGCTGGATTCCAAACCGATGCAATGGTTCTGCAGCCAATCGCGGCATCAATGGAATTCAAGTGATTTATATGAAACCAAATGCTTTTCTATAAAAATGTTAGTAATAGATTTATTTACCTTGATATAAATAGTAAATTTAATGATTCTGTGAACATTGTAATGCGAATAATCACACGACCAAAATTAATACTTCTTTTTAATCTCATACGAGGCAAACGAACAGGTGACTCACCTGATGTTAAGAGATCACCACCGTCAATACACACTTGCAACAACAGGGGAGTCGCAAGTGCATTGCCAGCTTGTGTTCGGGATAGGGGGAGGGGGAAGAGGAGGGAAGGTGGATATCCGACGCTCTCACTGCCCGAACGAAACGCAACAATACAACCACTGTTACTTCACGTCGGTTTTCTATGAGAGGATGGTACTACCCCGGGTGAGCCGAACCATTAATGCTGAACCCAGTAATAGCCGAGCCGAACCATTACTGCTGAAACCAGTAATAGCTTCAGCGTGGCTCTACCATCTACAGATATTTAATTATTATTTGCTAAATAGATGCTCATCTGGATAAGCTTATACATAAGTCAAACATAAAATACGGTACTAGATGCGACAACATTTGTAAAAGATACGCTTGTGTTGTTTAATAACAATTCATACACACTGTTTATAATAAAAAGGTTCAAGACTTATTATAATCTTACTACACAAAATATTATAATAATCTTTATCAAAAATGTTGAATAAAACTAATTTGATTTGCTGATTATCGTTTAAAATAACTGATAATTAGTGAGTATTTTTAGAGTATAAGCTTTTGTGCTAAACAGTTGTAGCGGTAGACCAAAATCTCGCTTGGTAGTAGAACCTATGTGGGCATATCATGGTAACGAAATATACCTAGAGGGATACTGGCTCAAGTGCAGCTGTCGGCATACATCTATAAATTTTTGGTCATAAGTTTTAAAAATTGGGATAGCTTACCATATAGGCGTTACAAAAAGAACTTAACCCGTACAATGTTTTCATCATAAAAATTTATTTCACCGGCTCATCGTAACGAATGCAGGGATCGAAAGCGACATTGATAGACGATTACAAACTCGCTATCCTTGAGGAAACATCACTTGAAGGAGGGAATACAAGAAAAGCCATTTTAGAGTTTTAAACATCGACATATCATATACTAGTATTGAGTACGTACGAGTTTCAGTCTAGAAAAAAATCTGGTAATCTTTATACCAGGTGAAGGTTTAGACAGTAGCAATATTTATGGAAGACACTCTACACTTGATTCTTGTACTAAATCAATTTTTATGCTCAATTCTCTAAGCGTCTATGGTAAAGCACAGTGTCAATGACCGTCGGGTGAAGTGAAAATGATGCCAACCAACTAACAATGGATAATTTTTCGAAGTTTGAACAAACAAAAGGGTTTATTAATCGGTTTATTATCGAATTTTATTAACTCCGGGTCGCCACTCGAAGGTTTCATCACCGGTCATTGGATCTAGGTTAGAGTTAGGTCTTAGAACAAACTTTACTTATGTTCTCTTTGTTGTCTATTAGTATTTGTTTTGATATTATTATTTTATGTGTTAAATGTGACCATGAAGTGTCATATCCCAGAATACTGCGGGTGCGTAACCTTTCACCTGGTATAATTACTAGTTAGTTTGCCCGTTAATATAGAACTGGAATAGTAGTTTTTTCTGAATAAAAGGTACCCCATGGCCTCTTCTGTACCTCTGATAATGTATACGTAAAATTTAGTTAGGATTAGAATTAGAGTAAACATGCACACTGTCGTGAATAACATTAAACGAATAGAAAAATGAAAATGAATTTTATTCCGAATATATCTTTCAAGGGTTTCGTCATGTTTCTAATTTTAAATAACTAAGTCATTCACGAAATGCGAATGTAAGTTAAATAACATGCGAGAGTAGAATATCTGCCTTCACAGTAGAAATAGTGAAGTCCCCTAAACGCCGAATAGTGTTTTCGAGCTAACTGAGCTGGAGTAATGCCAGATCTTTCAACTGCCTGCAATATAATAATAAACTACGTGTGATTTGGCTTATTTCGATTTTTATTAAATATATTTACAAAAATATACATTTATTATTGTATTCACTATCATTGCATGAGTAATATAAGTTAAAATAATTCATATTGATTGTATAAATTGTATTTACAACTTAAAACATTGAAAAAGTTATTTGCATTCTATTCATTTTAACAAATTGGACTATATTATATTTGTTGGCGCGCATTATATATATTCATGTTTCCGAACGCACAAGCGTCCCCTCCACCTCCCTTCCTATCCAATCATCTGTCACTTATGCCACGATCCTTACCGCGGACGCAACAAAAAAAAACGATCTCTTCATACGCAAGAATTGGTAGTCATCCATTACTACTATTCTAAAATATTTTGTAAAAAGCGCATAGACACTGAACCATATATAGTGCATAATATATATCGCCGCGAGTGAAGTGAAGTGAAACCAGAAAAATCAACACCGGTGAGTCCGCATCCCTTATTTCGCAAAACCCCCCTTTGAACAAGCACCTTTACGCACAAAACAATATTGTTATTAAAAGTATTAAATTCTGAACAAATCTCTTTCACTATTTAAAAATGAAATAGTTATCAAACAGTAATAAACAAAAATTAGAAACAATCATTAGAGTTATCTACCAACCTATATCTTATCATTTGGAAGTTTCAGATGTTTATTACACAATAACATAAATAAAAAAAAGATTGTATACTTTTGCTTAAAATATGTTGTGCCGACCCTACTTAGGTGGGATAAGAGTAAGAAGATAATGATAACTTTTGCTTAAAACTCTAAGAATGATGCCTTAATTAAACATCGAATTTAAAAATTGGTTTATTGCATTTGAAACGACTCAAAAAGGTGGAGGTTCTCTATTCCTCCTCCTCAAATACGAATAGGAAATATACATGCCTTTGCAGCCACAGTGGACGATTTAAACAGCGTTATGGAAACATTTTTTTCGCATCTACATAGCCTAATTCGGGAGCGAAAGATTCGTCCACAGAATCGACAGATGAATGTCAAGTCTATGGCTGATTGTTAATTGAGTAGGGACAAGTGACGTTTAGTTCTACATTTATTTTGAAGTAGATTGAACCACGTTATATTATGGGTCGCGACAGCTTCACGAACGCATCGCTTCCACCTGTTTTTGTCCTGAGCGAGCTCCTGCCAGCTTCTACAGTCAATGCCAAAAGAGGACATATCCCGCTTGGCGCAATCTTTAAAACGTAGTAATGGCCTCCTATTTCTTTTTGCATAGCACGCAGCAAGACAGCAAGACAAGACACGACATACAGTATACAGTATACTATATATACAGTATATTTCCTAGACAGCGAAAACACCTTTGTTTAAAACCAGCAACTAAGCTGCGCAGTTTAGCTGGAAATTTGTCTCTTATTTTGTGCCTGTTGTGTTCGCATATAGCAGGGTTCATGTCAATTTTTGATTATCGAACTCAGTTTTATTGACCTTAAATAAATAAATAAAATTATATATCGATTGATATATTGGTAAGTTTATGAAAATCTAAGACTAAGTTAGATACCTACTTAACTATGGTGAGAGAGAGACTAGTTCTGGTGTATCTTTTAGACTAGATTTTTTTAAGTCTGTTTTATATTTTGTTACATGTTTCTTTTCCTTAAATATAAAACAAACAGTAGTTAGTATTAACTACAACAAAATTGATTCAATCTATATAAATAAAAATGAATCGAAAAATATGTTACTAAGCGCAAAACTCGAAGATCCAATCCAAGAAAGTCCAATTCGAGTAATTTCTGAATTTTGAAGAAGGTTTATATGGAGAGAAAAATTGGAAAAATTGCACGGAAAACGCTATAAATCAGTTTTCTTTTTCTGTAATTGTGAACGCAACTTCAAATCGCTATTAGGAACTTGAACACATCCGTAATTACGATGCTTTTTTTCATTTTTGTGTTGAGGTATGTACCCATGCATTTTACCATTTTACTCCAACTTGCTTTCTCAGTTTGTATTCCGGAAAATCGAACAGCCTTTACAGGGTAGCATATCAAAATGTTCCATATGTTGGTGTGTATCTATAAAAAAGGTAGGCTAAGAAAATCTAAATATTAAGGCGAAACGATGTTCGAAGGGGCAAATAGTATACAATATTATTTAAATATCTTAATTTGTTTTATGTATGGTATGTTTGAAATGTATAATTAAATAAATAATATTATAATTCTCTGTGTATTCTATTTGTATTATGAATGTATGTGTAATTCGATTAATTTTATAATGCGCGTAAATTAATAATTAAAACATTTTTAAGCCTATTTATTACAGTGTAAAAACTTTACTGTCATTTAACTGTGGTTATTTGATCTTTTTTTTTGTTCGAATAGAAAATAAGAATAATTACTTTAAATTAAAAAGAACAATGTTCATTTATTACATATCATTTTATTAAGCGTATTTTGTTAGACACGATGTTATTCATTACATTGTATTATTAATGCGTAGCCAAGCACACTCAATGAAACAATAATAACATGGGGAGGTTCCGAGCCATGTTGTAACAAAAACCGGTTTCATTTGTACTCAATTATCCACGCCATTCTACTTGATATATGTGTCTGATGATTTCTTTTTTGTGCTCTCATGTTTTCTACAGTTTATTATTTCCAATATATAATTAATACAGACATACAACACAATGCACGAGTAATTACATTATATTTATAACACTTTGATAATACTTATTAGTAATACTATTAAAATTATCATAAACACAACCAATTTGCACTATTATTATTTAATAGCATTTTCCTGCGACTTTGTCCGCGTGGAATAATTAACTTGGACTAACGAAAACACGCAGCGGAAGATCTCAAAAGAAAAAAAAGCCCGATTTTGGAGCATTCTTCATTGGTGCTTCACTCCTATTGGTTTTAGCGTGATGATATATAGGATATAGTCTCCCTCGATAAATGAGCTATCTAACACTTAATTTTTCATATCGGACAAGTAGTTCCTGAGATTAGAGCGTTCAAGTATTAGTTACGTCGAGCATAATTTCCTTCTGCAGTATTTTATTTCAATAAATACCTTATACAACACCAGATTTTTAAAATTCCTATTGGTTTTAGCGTGATGATATATAGGATATAGTCTCCCTCGATAAATGAGCTATCTAACACTTAATTTTTCATATCGGACAAGTAGTTCCTGAGATTAGAGCGTTCAAGTTCGAGCATTTTATTTCAATAAATATATTATACAACACCAGATTTTTAAAAATTCATGCAAAAAAAATGTTTGTCGATATTTGATTGATGAACGCGTTACTTTGCGAGCGCTCTCATCGGAAAAGTCAACATCGGTCTGAAGATACTTCGTGAAGGAGCTAAACATGTGTAATCGATTGTAGTCGTTACGCGACAATCTGCAACGTATTTGAAATAAATTCTATATTTCTTTTTTATATTTCCTTTTTATCATTTTATATACATATGACTTTTTATTTTACAGATAGAGGCCAGCTGTGTTCATCGTACGACATTAACCATCCGCCAACATCGATATCAACCGCCGACCAGCGACAGTTTTTAATTACTTTTAATTATTTTACTACCGCTTTCTGTTGCAGTGTTCTACGTGACAGTGACCAAACAATTCCAAACGTGAGTGCGAAGTAACGTCCACCCTAATTGTTTATTCGACCATTCTTATGCAATTTCGTTAACTTTTGGCCGGGCACCACAAAATGGATCGCATAGTACATGTGTCCAAATCGCTTGGTTATTTATAATGCCAAACTATTGTACCGGTGCGACACTGAAGTAGGTAGTAAAAATATAAGAAACTCAAATACTATACTAGTAATTTAATTATAAGTCTGTGGTAGAAAATATCAATTATAAATTAATGATATTGATTTTTTTTTAATTGTAGCACAGCAAAGTGACTGCACTGTGCACAGTACAATCCAAAAACAATGGCGACTACCGAGAGATGCGTTATCTCTCGCCGGTCGCCGCTGTCATGCCGGCCTGCGTGAGCGAACAACCTCCGTCCGTGTCCAGAGGTGACCAGTGTTAATCATCTCACCAGTACTCGAGCCACGGCGAAAGTCATTCATTACTGGATATGAATGAGCTGATCCCGAAACGCGACGCGCAGAACGAATCACTATTACGGGCTTTTTCGCTGCATGCATGGTGGTCGCGATCCAGTCGGGCTTTAAAACCCTACCACCCCGCTGTCACCATTGCCTCGTTCGTTACTCAGCAGGGTGCACCACGTGCAGGTGAGGTTGACTTTGGTGTCTCAAGCTTAAGATGTTATGCGACACCCCTTACACCCCCAAAATTTGATTGATTAAGTTCAATCAAAAGTATACTCCGTTGATTTGAGTAGTAACGAGGAACATATGAGCGATAAAATAATGAGTAGAAATTATAGTTGCCAATGTAAAACAAGAGTACCTACTGCCGAGTACAATTAAGTTTATGTGGACCGAATAGGAACAATTCTGAATGTAGGGAAGACAAAAGGCAATTGAAACAAGCTACGCATGAGAGGTTCAATTAATATGAAGTACGCGAAAAAGAATTGCAAGTATAGAAAAGTGTGTTTCCAACCTTTTTATCCTATTTTATAGGCATGGCACGGTGATATGTGTGTAATGTGAGAGAATTACATCGCCATACATATAATAAAAATGAAGTGTATGTATGTAATATCAAAATATATTTTTTTTACTGATTGGGTACGAAAGTATACACGCTACTGATAACAAATTACACATGTCTGTTTGCTCCAGGTAGTCTCCGAACGACTGGACCGATTAAACCGATTAAATAGCCTGAAATTACAGTGGGTTACTTAGGCTACTCTGAATTAGACTAGCTATTAACTCCGGCTTCGCTCGGCTTCTTCAAAACGGTTAAACCGATCTTCACGAAACTTTCATTAACAGATATCTATCTTTATAAAAATTAATTCAAGCAATTTTAGTTTATACTAGCTGTTAACCGTGGCTCTGCCCGCAGTGATATCTCCAAAACGGTTCGACCGATCTTCACGAGACTATCACTGACAGATCGCTGACCTTATAAAAAGTAATTCAAGCAATTATAGTTTATACTAGCTGTTAACCGTGGCTTCGCCCACAGTACTTTCTCCAACACAGTTAGACCAATTTTCACGGAACTTTTACTGGCAGATAGCGGACCTTATAAAAAGTAATTTAATTTATTTTAATTTAGACTAGCTGTTAATCGTGACTTCGCCCGCTGTGCTATCACTAAAACAATTAGGCCGATTTTCACGGGACTTTCACTGTTAGATAGCGAATGTTATAAAAAGTAATTGATGTTATTCTATTTTAGACTAGCTGTTATCTGCATGAAATTTAGCAAGATTTTAACTCATTCTTTATTTTTAATTAGCTAAATAATTATCAGCTTATTGTTTACCATTTGACATAATAATTGTTAATAAGATTAATGATATAGAGGTCTTCCTAATAAGATCTTAGATTATAAACGTATTACATAAGTGTTCCATAATACAATTTCTTGCGGAACAGACAAGCGTTTATTTTTTGTATAGTCACAAAATCTTAATTATAATGGCAATGTATATTAGATGTAACGTAAATGTAAATCTTTATAATAATATTTTAAGTTATTATTTCATTAGTTCCTTATACAGTGTAAGTGAGCACTGAGGTAGTTATATTGTGGGTTAAGGTTCCAAATATGTTGCTGATGACAAACCTCATTTGGCACGCTGTTAGCATTTATATATTAAAATGTACTCGTTACACGTTAACGTAAGTGACGCGCGTGTCATACTTACAATTACTTTTAAAGAGCATTTATATAATTGTACATATTCTCACAATTTTATAATTCAATAATACGAATAAAAAAACGTGTACGGAGCTACAACTAGTTAAGAAATATTTTTATTGTGAATTTTTGAATTCAATTATTATATTGCATCGTTGTTCTCCAGCATTCAAAGCTCGCCTACAGTGCTTCCAAACCTACGTTTCAATACAATTATCCACGCCAACTTTAAAAATCATAATTTCAACATTGACATATGTGTGTGTTGTTAATTAATACTCAGGTTATTTGAATTGTTTTAGTAGTATATACATTATTTATGATTAATTTATGTTACGTTTATGTACGAACTTATTTTGTATATAGGAGGGAGTATACATAAAACATTTTAATTTAAAATTACTTTATGACAATGAACGTGCGCGATGTAATCAAAACGAAATACTACAATTTTGTTATAACACTCCGAAATTAAGAGAGCCTTGTGGAATTACATTACTCTCATAGTTAACTACAATGAGTAGCGATCAATTTGGTCGTCACAAAACCACCTATTTTCTGTGCATAATTAACAAAATAAATGTGTTTTACATTTCTAATAATTGCGACTAAAGTCCACACCACTACTAAATATACGAAACGTGAGTACATCAATTTAGAAAGCAACAACAAATTGAAAGGTGTCTTTGTTGACGTGATAACGTCTTATAAATCGATGAACGAAAAGGCATGACACATTGTCACGTTCCGCTTGAGCCGAGCGTGCAAGCGAGAGTGCGGAACAAACGATAGAGCGGAGCGATCGACTAAGCGTTCGGCTTGTGATGCATCTATATCTCTTCCACTCGATCGGCCGATACGTCCGAGTAGATGAGAAACAGCGGCAGCACACAACCTACACGTGAACTGTTTTATTAATTTTCGATCAATTTTATGATATTAATTCAATTCAGTTCATAAAAGTGTGCAATTTTTCATCAACGTTTTCATATTACGTAAAATTATCGTCCGTAAACCGACTTTGCAGACAACCAATCTTTTTTATTTCGCTTAAAATTTGAATTCATTCAATTTGTATTATGATAATTTAGTTCCCCCAAAATAACTACTCAACTCTGCTCATTTTGAAAGAGAAGTGATATTAGAAATGCGACGTAATTGCACGGGGAGATTAACGATGCGTAAAATGTGATCCGCTTGATTTACCTACGCCATCAGTCAGTATTAGGGTTCGCGTACATCAGCAACCGCAGCCTGTGAGCCTCAGTTAAAATTACCTACTATTTAGTACGGTCTTTGATATAAAATAATATAGATTAACAGGGTTTTAACGTTTTCTCTGACTGTTAATAAAATACGTATAGAATTATTTCATATTTTATTACGAATTCATTCATCGTGGTTTGGCTATTTAATAAATCACTAGCTCCTGCTCGTGGCTTCTATCGTGTTAATATAGCCCCCTCGGCAGCGGCTCAAGTCTAGGTCCGTTCCCTCGGCGTGAAGCCCTTGAGTACGCTGTTCGCGCGATACAGTGACACAAAATCTTACAACACTGCAACAACATTACACATATCACTTCCACACACGTACACGCACACATGCTTACACATGAAAGTGGAAGGGTTTTTATTTTTGTTTTTGCCTTATTGAACTGAAACAGTTTAGAAAAATTATCCAACACAAAATACATATAAGAGTTGTTGAGGTATGTATGCTTGGTACACATATATGTTTCAATAACTCATATAAGTATGAATATGTAGCTAAGTTTAGGTTAGCTCAGATAGGTCACGAACAGCCATCAGTACGGCGTTGACCCGGACACCGCGCAGCACACTCTGTCTGAATGTGCTGCGTGGGAGGAGCAACGTCGCACTCTGGCTGCGGCGGTAGGGCAAGATCTCTCACTGCCGAGTCGGACATAAACCACCCTCTCCCCTGGGAGGGTGGCGTAACCATAAGGGTTTTCCCCACATAAAAAAAACGATAGGTCGCGAGTTGCATGAATCAGGCAACAGCCCAAGCCGAAGTCTGCCGCGCACCCTTGAGCTAGTTGTCAAAATAAAATCGGCTGAGTGTCTTAGGCGCTCGCCTTAGTATTCCGGCGAAGCTGTTAAGACCTTGCTAGGTCAATAGCGTAGTCAGTTCGAAAAAAAAAGTGTTAATATAGATTTAATATATCCATCGATTACATACATTTCTTTGGATTAAACGTATCCTATGTTCTTTTTGTGCCCTTATACTTTGTACGCAATATTTTATGCGATTATCATTCAGTACATAAGGTGTGAAAGGCGTGAAAAATACAAAATTACATTCGCACTTATAATATTAATAGGAATTTACCATGAATATGTTATTGTTCTTTATACTCTCCAGGTCTTCACTCTTCCCATCTTGACCCCTCAGATCGCAGTTGGGGCCCCTTAGTGCTGATTAGGCAGTCCCTACTCGTCCGGTCAAAAGGTGTAAGAAGTTACAAGTTTTACAAGGTACCAAGGGATATCCCCTTTTAGAGATATCCCCATAAAAAGGTCTTAAATATTTATCGCAGTTGGGGCCCCTTAGTGCTGATTAGGCAGTCCCTACTCGTCCGGTCAAAAGGTGTAAGAAGTTACAAGTTTTACAAGGTACCAAGGGATATCCCCTTTTAGAGATATCCCCATAAAAAAGGTCTTAAATATTTAAAACATGATGAAGAAAGTGTTTGATTATTTGTTTTAAAATACTCTAATATACCATCTCACGTTCATTAGTAACAAATGCAACTCTTTACAGTCGAAATACTCAACGTTAAATTTGCCCTTGATTATATTTTAAAGTAAAATTATAATTTGTACATTATATTACCTTTAATCAGCTCCACTGGTTTCCAGTTATTTCGATGAGCAAAACCACCGGAACACTGCATTTTACAATATTTAGACCTATAAAATGATTTTATTGATTTTCTTAAAATACACGAATAAAAAAGTAAAAACTTTCTTACGCGGATCGCGAGCCTTTGAGTTTTCATAAACTTCATGTCATTCGTTCCATTTATATGGTTTCATATATATATGCAACAATCTATGTAAAACATCGAGGCTCATATTCAGTTTACACATGGTAGCTTACATTTAATAAAATTAATTGTATTTTATAAAGTTTGGAAATAAAAATCGTTTCAAGTATACGTAATTGTCCTTTTTAATTTACTAGTGGGCGCCCAGTGGTCGACATTCGACCATAGTTCATTGATTTTTTTAAGTTTGAATTTTATTAGGGTTAATATCATTGTAGAATGTAGAATGAAAAAGGGTAATTGGAACGTAAGAGTAAAATAATACATACAGTCGAGCATAGTAACCTCCTTCACAACCTTTTTTGAAGTCCTTTATTGACAGATGTCAAAATGTCTTTTTTATTTACATGTGTGTATATGTTGTGTAAAATTGAAGCATTAGTGTGAGTAATGCATATTTTAATTAATTTAATGTACTTCTAATGCATTTTATATAAAATAAATAGCTTTCTGCACTTCTCCTCCATATAAACTTTAACTATGCCAAATTTCACGTTCATCCATTCGCCCAATTCCGTTAAAAAGGGATACAAAGTTTAGGCTTCACGTATTAATATATATGATATTTTGCAGGTTCTATATTAGACTAGCGTCTAGACTAGACTTCATCTGCGTTGTTTACTATTTTAATAATATATTTTAAGTACAGAAAAAATAAAAGCACCATACCGCTTGTCTCACTTCTCCACGGCAAGAAAACACATTTTTAAATGCGTAGTAATTATAAAAAATATATTATTTTGAACTAACGCTAACTTTCACTCGCGACTTCGTTTACGTAGAACGTGAAAATATTTTTAAATAATAAGTACGTTAACCCCGATTTTGAAATATTATTTTTTGGTGCTTCGCTCCTATTGGTATTACGGTGATAATATATAGCCTTCCTCAATAAATGAGTTATATAATATATATATATATATATAGAAACCGATTACTCAAATAATTAACTTTAAAAATTGTTATATTTAACCCATATTCTGCAATAGTCTTTATAACATCTACTTACATTAGTGTGGCTCTGACAAAAGTGATAATTTATTCGATGAATATGTATTACGTTCGTGTAGTTAAGATAGCTATGAGATGTTCTTCGAAACGACACGATGTTGACCTCTCAGCCAGTCTTAAAATATTTCACTTCAAATTGCCTTTATCATTATGGTATATTCGGTACTTTATTAATATTTACTTAATTACCTCATAATAAAAAAGGTGGTAAAGCCACGCTGAAACTATTACTGGTTTCACCATGAATGGGTCGGCTCGTCCGGGCTAGTACCACCCTCTCACAGAAAACCGACGTGAAGTAACAGTGCTTGCATTGTTGCGTTTCGTTCGGTCAGTGAGAGCGCCGGCGACTCACCTACCCTCCCCTTCCTTCTTCCCTTTCACCTCCCCCCCGACACAGGCAAGACTCTCTTCATGTTGCAAGTGTCTATGGACGGTGGTGATCACTTAACATCAGATGATCTATATGTTCGTTTGCCTCCTATATACAAAAAAAAATCCTGTAATAGTGAAATTTCAGCTAGTAGAAGTTAATGCTATATTCTTCATATGGTTCAAAATAAATTACCATACGTTATTATTTCTATTTCATTCGCATGTTTTAAGGTAGGAATGACAATAGAGCTTGATAAACTATTGATTTAGATTTAACCTTATAACGTTCTAAATCAATATTCTATAAAAATACTATATAGACTAGCGGTCCGTCCCGGCTTCGCACGGGTGAACAATTGTTTTAAACAATTGGGATAAACATATGTAGATTGGCTAAAACTAATCCATAGTCTTGAAATCAAAATTGCAAATCTTACAGGAAGAAATGTCTTCTGTTCGAGGGTATGATTTATGATTATGCTAACCTAACAAAATGATAAGATGTACGTGGTAGAGCCACGCTGAAGTTATTACCGGTTTCAGCATGAATGGGTCATACCCTACAACGGCTCGCGCGTGCCGCCGTTCAATATAAATAACTCATATAGATACAGTAAATCCGTG
>MU160396.1:37106-84949 GCA_015888305.1 Antheraea pernyi | reverse complement strand
TAAAATTTCTAGCGAAATTACATTGTTTGCTGCGAATTTCCCTAACGATGACAATTAAATTAGTAAATTTAGATTCAAAAAAATATAAAACGTTATTTCTGGTAGACTATAAATTTATACTAGCATTTGAAAAATACATAGATACCTTCTTCATTGTTTAGTAAAGTAAGAAAGAAGTAGCAATACATTTTTTTTAAACTAATTGTACCTAATAAAACGAAAAAAACTTCCACATGTAATATTTTATCAAGGCAGGGCCGTAGCTGGGGGGGGACGGGGGACATTGTGGAACAATGCCTTACCTTGAAATCACAATGCCCTACCTTGAAATCACAATGCCCTACCTTGAAATCACAATGCCCTACCTTGAAATTCTTACGAGTAAATATCTGTTTATATATTAAAAATATACATCAGAAGATTTCCATAACTCATAAAGATATGAGTAATCTATTCAAGAATAACTACAGAGATTTACTAATAAGAATAAGCCCTACACTATTATCTTTTATTTATATCATCGATCATTAAATGTAGAGCTAGCGAAGATGAAAAAATACGGTAGAGATAGAATAAGAAAGCTCGGCCATCCTGAACGTCGTCAGATCTTCGCTAATTAATCCGGACGGTGCACTATTAATTAGCAGAGTTTTTCATTGTCACGACGCGAATTAAGGACGTCGAGAAGTCAGTAATTGCTATCTTACTAACCGAGAGCATATTTACATTTTCAGTATTAATACAATATTATCTAGTATTCCAGATGCTATTGTAAAAGTGTCTAAAACTTTGTCTTCATTAAAGTGTGATTTAAATATTTTTCAAAGATAACACATAACTTCGATTATGTTCGCACAGAAATTTCTAGATACTTATAATCTATATTATAAAGAGGTAAAGTCTATGAGTTTGTGACGTTGTAGGGGGTAATCTCTGGAACTACTGAACCGATTTAAAAAATTCTTTTACCAATAGAAAGCGACATTATTTGTGAGTGTCATAAGCTATATATTAACCCGAAAAATGAGAAGACTTTTTAGTGGAAGTTGGATTTGAACGCTGCCTTAACGATAAGAGATATATGATTGAGTTCCAGAGAAAAGTTGCAGAGCTTGATAATGCCTACAAAAAAGTCAGCGACAGCATATGTCTAACGTTTATATTTAAGCCACAAAAAGTAGTTTTTGTTGTATAAATGTTTACCGCCCAAAGAAGTGGACACGGGTCAGCCAGTTATTAATATTTTGAAAAATTGTAATTAGCCTTTACTTATGCTACGGTTTTCCCAAATAAAAAAAAAGTTGATGCAGTGATGATCATAAGGACTGCCGACAGAAGTGAAAACTCAAAACAATGAAATTAATGTGTTCTCTTGAATTGATAAGTTAATTATAGTTTGAATGACAATATTTCAATTTAAGAATTTGTTTATTGAAATTATTAACATTAGTATGTTTTTTATATCTATTGGCAATCGGAGTAATGCTTATATACATTTTTAAATCAATCAATCAAACGTATGATGAGCTACAAAATATCAATATTACATGTACACAGGCCCCTATACTATGCGTCGCTAGTCTAATGCTAGCTGCAAAAGCGCAATACGGCCAGTCACGCTTACTAGCATGTCATAACGCGATAAATAGAGATGTCAATCAAGAGATGTTAATCAGTTACCGATTTGCCGGATAGTAGGTTCAAGTGTTATATCAAGCGGGTCTTAATACATAAAGGTTATTACAGGGATCAGTATGTGAACGATAGCGACGTCTGGAAGTGAAGACTCTCTCTGTGCAACCACTAAAAACGAATGTAGCTTTATGTGTCTATTATGTTGTAATAATAAAAAAAAATGTTAGTTATTATGAAAAGATAAACCGGATCGAGTTTCTTGCCGGTTCTTCTCGATGACTGGGTTGTTTTCCGAACCCGGTAGTAGCTTTGACGTTCATAAGTGCCTTCTCAGGGTCTTAACTGAATAAAGAGTATTTTGATTTTGATTTGATTATGAATTTCGATTTACAAAAAACAAAATATGATTCCATTAGAATTTTCTAAAAGTTCTTTTACTAATAATCATTGTTATAATAAGTGTGATAATTTGACAACAGAGGCTATTTATAAATAATTTCCAACCTAATGCTTTTTTTTTCGAACTGTTGAAACGCTATTGACCTAGTAAGGTCTTAACAGCTTCACCGGACTACTAAGGCGAACGATTTTATTTGACAACTAGCTCAAGGGTGCACGGCACACGTCGGCTTGGGCTGTTGCCTGATACATGCAATTCGCGACCTATCTGAGCTAAGCTAACTATTTATACATATATGAATTGTTGAAACACATATGTGTACCAAGCATACATACCTCAACAACTCATATATATTTCATATCGAATCATTTTCAACCTAAAGATATATCCTTTAGTACTTTTACATCAAAGAACAGACTCTGAATAGAAGCGAGGAGCCAATCAATAACGTCCATCCGTCAGCACTTAATCACGGATCTTAAGGGACTAGCATTGGAAATTTCCTACCAGCTTTTAAGTAAATGTTTTCAGTCTTTAAGCATCAATAATCCCAGTGGATCTAGAGGAGAGATGAAGACCATGTAACTAGAAAAGCTTTGAGTATGACGGTCGATGGATATAAGAGTAGAGGAAGACCGAAAAAAGGATGGATGGATTGTGTGAAAAATGATATGTGTGTAAAAGGTGTGTTGACTGAGATGACATCTGATAGGCGAGCGTGGAAAAGGAACACATGTTGTGCCGACCCTACTTAGGTGGGATAAGGGTAAGAAGATGATGATGAATTCTTGTACGACTATAAATTACCTCTGTTAATTATATCATTGATACTTAACCTTTAAGGGACAACATAATGATACAGTCCAAGTAATATTCTAAGTACTCTATCTGCCTGTAAGAGTCTCGTTAAAAATGGAATATTCGTACAGACATTTGGCACTTCACTGTTATTTCGTTTATATTGATAAAAGAATAACAATCACGGTAATAAATATGTGAAAGAAATGTGTGCTACTTACATACTAGTTGATAACCGCGACTTCGTCTGTATTGTTTATTGTCTTAAGACTTTAATAAGTTGATATTTAATAAAGATATGATATTTAAGAAGTAACCTAAAAATGATCTAAATTTTTACAGTAGTATTTTGCGTGATGCACGCATAACGACCTTTGTGATTTTATTTATATTTAAGATATGAAGACTACAAGTTTTTTAAGAAATAATAAATTTGGCCCACATTCATTCAAGACAATAATAATAGAATTGACTTAAACACATCACCATACCATTAAATAATAAAATAGAACACATTCAAATACAAATAGTTATTCTTACCTTGTGAAAAATCCCAGGCACATACCAGCGTGCGGTTGTAAAGAACAAACCAGTGACTCATCAGGATCTTTCAATGTTATGTATGATGCTTCTGAGAACAGGATAAGTTTGCAAATAGAGCCATAGTTTATGGGAAGGACGTGCTATATAGCGAGGCGTGTTGTTTCCATCATGTGGAAAGAACACATGGATAGGACTTCTGTAGACAGGGGTATTTGGTATAAAACGTTTGAAGTTAAGTTATGAGAGTCTCCTTGGTTTGACCATGCTAGGCATTTCTAGACGGGAACTGATTGCGGTCACATGCCGCATAATAAATACCTTTTTATGATAGGGGAAAAAATATCTCCGCTTTGTGAAGTTTGTCAGTCTACGGATAATTTTTATCATATATTGTGGGAGTGTGGCCGAACCAAAGAATTACGCCAAAAAATGCTTTTGGAGTCCTGGAGAGAGCTTGGAAAGGTGAATATTGTATTGGGAAATTCTGTATGTGATGTAGCTAAAGTATTTTATAAATTTGTTTCCTTAATCTCTAATTGTGAGAATCAAGTTTAATGATATATTAACCCAAGTGAGTTACCTTATGAGGCTGGCATAGTCATCTAGGACGTACTGAAGCCTCGTTAAAAAAAACACCGTGCTAGGTTAAGTTAGGTTGGAATTTAGCTCGCCTACTGGCTATAGTAGACTTAACTAGATAGGTAGGATAGATAGGATTAGGCCGTAGGATTAGGAATAGGATAGGTTAGGAATTGTTAGGTAGGGAGGACATTTTGTTAGGCTTGGGGATAGTTGAGACTCGGTAACAAATCAAACGCGGGGCGGCGGCGGAGTGGCCTAGCCTTTCCACTGCCGGCTGAACCCAGGGAAAGGGGCAGGGGCCCGACCTCCCATTGCACGGGTTCGGCGACCTGGGAGGCAGTTTTACAGCCGGACTGCCTCAGCCGGGTGCGGCGTGGGAAACGCCTGCCGACGGGGGTGTAGCGGAGCTTGCTAACGCAACCCCGAGACACCCCCATAGTGCGGCGAAGGTTGTCGTGGAGTTTTTAGTCGACTAGAGTTCGACTCGGTTCAGGTCCTCCCCCTGGACCTGACAAGTCTATGAGGAGGTTTCTCCACGTAAACAAAGAGGTTGGAATTTAGACAAAAATAAGCGCGAGCAAGTATTAATTCCGCAAGTCAAGTCAAATCTATTAAATTGAAGATTAACTAGGTAATGTGTATGTACTTTCAAATTTTATCTGTACCAGGTATACAACTTAGTACCTACCCAATTTTGGCAAACTTACCCTTGCAATGCCTTTCACACTCTACTAGAGTATCAAAATTGTTTTTATTTCCATCACATCCAGAGTATGTGAACGTCAAACACTGATCTAATTGAGCGTCGTAGTAAAATCTAAAAAAATGCCAAAAAATATCCTTATGGCTATTTTTAACAATAACCATAGTACAATCCATACATACTTCATCAAATTCTCAGAGCATTTACCCCTTCTTGGCTGCAGTTGACACCAGAAATCCCATTCCCAAATTTTAGATTGACCTATAAGCATATTTGTATTAATCATATTAAATATGACTTTAGATTCTATTGGTTTAATTATGACTTGAACCAATGACGTGTCAATTTAGTAAACTGGTAATTATTATTAACGCTAGTCCGTATAGTAAGTTATGAACAGTTTGGGTACAGATACGTGAAGTAAATATAGACTGTATACAATTAGCTAGTAGTAGATATTGCTGCAAAATACTTATTGATATCACTCAGTCAGTTAATAAATAGGTATTCCAAAAGTCTTTACAGTTGAATAATCAACAAAGTACTACTACGTATTTAGTTGTCTAAACTTCCAGCATATATTATTAAATATACAGACTTCTTTTCACTGCATGGTCCCTTAATCCTAACAGATCCAGTGGAGTGCTCGGTCTTTCTTCAAAGCTACGCTCTACATTGATCCTCCTGTATAATGTGGTTGGTTTGGCCGATGTACTCTCTCGTACAGTCGCAGTCGTCAAAGTAACCTCGCTGACGCTTCTTACGTAAAACAAACTCAATATAATATTTATAAATAACATACACATTTTTACATTTTGAAACATAAAAATATTTCCTTTAAATCCTAAACAAACGAGAACAGTTATCGGCTAAAGCAATAATAAAATAAATGAAAATAAACTTTATAATACTATAAAATAAAAATACCTATTCGTTTTTGACACATTTCAGTTCTGAAATATTATAAACCGTATAAAAACAAAAGTAACTCCAATGAAACAATGACACAATTTTAATAGTTATCAGACGCATAATTAGAGCGGCAAATAGATAGAATCGTTAATTACTTCTCGGTTATCCGAGCACAATGCAACGTTTGATCGAGAGGCAAAATGTTTGCCGATCTAATGGTATTTTCAATTTGCATTCAAATTCCGTAGCTTGCACAGCGGGATCACGCGGGCGTTGGCCGGCTGAATGCCGAAAGCCCCAACGCTGGGATACTCGAATACTCCAATGCCCGGATCGGATTAACGCTAACGACGCACCATTCTATTCTATACGGCCTCCATAGTCGGGATATTCTCTTTCTATAACTGTATCTCGCATATAGGTAATTTAGGCAAGTGATAATACGTATGAAAACCCTGCATAAATGCTAAGTCCAAAATGTAAAATGATATTGAAATACAGGATAGGTAAGTAATCGATTTGTCGATGCGATTCCAAAAACCTTATAAAAGATAGTTGATATTCGCGACTTCATCTGCGTTGTCGTACGCGTTACGCGCAGAACAGACATCTATCATTTCATTAATATAGTATCATTACATAGTATAAAACAAAGTCCCCTACCGCGTCTGTCTGTCTGTCTGTTCGCCATAAATTCAAAAACTACCGAACGGATTTTCATACGGTTTTCATCAGTGGCTAGGGTGATTCATGAGGAACGTTTTAGTATATAATTTGTCAAGGATTTTTTCATAATCAGGGCGGGACAATGTGTGCCGAGCCTGCTAGTATATTATAAAATATCTTAGTCTTTGGAGTAGGTACACTATGATTTCTTTGACTTACCTTCACTTTTCTCGTACTTAAAGCGCGCCACCATCCAAATTACAAAAACCTTTGAGAGCAAGAACCGATTTTTAAATACAAAATCTTGGTTTTGTCATCGTTGTAATATTTTAGCAATGCACAAACAATTATTTCTAGAAATATTGAGATTTATTTCATTAGTTATTCTTAGTCACTTGCTACAATGTTTTTCACAAAAACCTGAAAGTACAGACACGTTAAATTCACTTTCTTATTATATGTATAGATTAAAAGGCCGTCGCAATTATAATAATATATCACCTCTCATGTCCGTCGCATTTTGGAATTAACCTGCAGTATTCTATTGTTACCCAATCATAGATCTTATATAGCGTATTGTTGTGATTATATAACTAGCCGTGTATACTACTTTGGAGTAGGTACACTATGATTTCTTTGACTTACCTTCACTTTTCTCGTACTTAAATCGCGCCACCATCCAAATTACAAAAACCTTTGAGAGCAAGAACCGATTTTTAAATACAAAATCTTGGTTTTGTCATCGTTGTAATATTTTAGCAATGCACAAACAAACAATTATTTCTAGAAATATTGAGATTTATTTCATTAGTTATTCTTAGTCACTTGCCACAATGTTTTTCACAAAAACCTGAAAAGTACAGACACGTTAAATTCACTTTCTTATTATATGTATAGATGAAAAGGCCGTCGCAATTATAATAATATATATCACCTCTCATGGCCGTCGCATTTTGGAATTAACCAGTATTCTATTGTTACCCAAGCATAGATTTTATATAGCGTATTGTTGTGATTATATAACTAGCCGTGTATACTATAAAAGGAGTATTGCATATATCAAATAAACATATATCGTGTGATTACAAAAAAGTTAAATACGTATTAAATACTTGGTTTAAAAAGTTTCCTAATAAATGCACCGCGCTCGGCCGAAGTAAGTTCGTGTTATCCATTTTCACAAGTCTAACCTAACGTAACCAAAGCGAGACAAAAGAACAAGATGGCTAACATTCAGCGACCGCGGTGCGTTTAATATGAGACCTTTTTAAAGCCCAGGGTTCAATACATATTAAACTTTTTTGTAATAACACCGATACAGGTTACCTTGCTCAACTACAGTTGAACGTTGGATAAAATGTCTTGGTTTCTTAAGCATTATTTCATATTCACAATTGGAATAATTTAAAATATCTAAAAGTTGATCAGTTAATGAACATGCTGGATTAGATTTTTTTACTCTTTTTTTTAGTTTCCTTGTTTACATACAAAACTACTTATTTAGATTGAGTATAAAAACGACATTAAAATAGTTAAAAAAGTGTGTGTGTACTTATGTACACGCGTTAGGAGTTATATTTCTTTGGCGTAACAAGATAAAAATCTATTATTAATTTATTTATAAACTTATTACACATTAAATAAGAATGTGAAAATTTATTACTTTGTTGGTAACTTTTTTTGAAAAACTAAAATGTTGACTATAGCCAACTTGAGGGTGTCGGTTTTTAGTGACGATGTGCGCCCGCATCGTAAAAATTTACTCTCATCATTTTTTCCTAACGCGCCAAAAGAAGTATTACTTCAAAAACTTGCATAACCTGAAACGTAAGTATATAGATATAACAATGAAATGTCAGCCATGATTACATTATTTACAAAATAAATAAAACATAAACTTTTACTCGAAATAAATTATTTTAAACGCATTAATGTATTTCAAAAAAATACATGTTATGATATAATAATAATAGATCTTAACCTATGAAATTGCCGTTCTGCAGTACTGGCCATTACAAATCAAAATAATTTTTGTTTGGCTAAGAATTCTAATTTCAAATTAATTTTATTTTATAAACATGGAATTATTTTGCCAAAAGTAGTCATTTGTTTATTGATTAGTGATACATTTTCATCGCATTTCAATCTTTTTTGTCATCATGAATACGTTAAAAATTCGAATAATTATGGAATATGAGTACCTTCGTGGCAGCAACGCGGCACAAGATTAAGTATAGCAAATAGCAAATTAGACACCGTTTAATAATTTAAAATTGTTTGTAACAACGAACATCGTATAATATTATATTATAAAAAATAATGGGATGAAGACAATACCGCACTTGTTCTTGTTTGTGGTAAATGACAATATGTTTATATGAACACTTCTAACAAATACAAAAACATAATGGCGTTAGAATAGAATAGAATAGAATATAGAAAGAAAATAGAATATATATATATAGAATTAACAACAATAATAAAACGGTTTTATTTTTGTATATGAACAATAATTAAACCTTCAAATAAACAATAAAATATATTTTCTGTTTTAGTTCTTTATTCAAAAGAAATGACTTGTAATGGCGTTATAAGATATAGAATTACCAACAATAATAAAACCTTCATATGTAGCCGTAGCTCAGTTATAACATACTAGACTTTATATGGTCCGAAGGAGCAGACGGTTCAAACACGGTAATCAATTTTGTTCAATCTGATATACACGTATTCATTTGTGAATACTGCAATTTCGATTGTATGGTTCACAAATGTATATTTGTATGAATAGCTTAGAATAGTTAGCTAGGACAGACGTGTCTTTTTCCAGGAAACAGCCCAAGCCGAGGTGTGCGTGCACCCTTGTGTATGTTACCCAAAACCAAAATCGGCTGAGTGCCCTAAGCGCTCGGCCTTAGTAGTCCGGTGAAGCTGTAAAGACCTTGCCAGGTCAATAGCATAGTCAGTTCGAAGAAAAAAAAAGATATTGAAATACAGGATAGGTAAGTAATCAATTTGTCGATGCGATTCCAAACACCTTATAAAAGATAGTTGATACTCGCGACTTCGTCTGCGTTGTCGTACGCGTTACGCGCAGAACAGCAGACATCTATAATTTCATTAATATAGTATATATTATAAAATATCTCAGTTTTTGGAGTAGGTACACTATGATTTCTTTGACCGCAATTTCATAGGTAAAGACCTAATATCAGAAGATTTAATAACCATTTAGGTATTATTTGCATGAAAAGTCAAATTCTTGTTATCATTTCTTTTCGTCTGATTTCATAATAAAGATGCGATATTATCGAGAAAATTGTGTCCAAGGGAAAATGTTGATGCGAAAAATCTTTAACGTAAAATTCCAAGCTGGATTAATTGGCCGTGGTTTTTCATCCTGTCTAACCAACGTCGCTCGACGGAAGCTTCGAATTACAAGCGGATTCCACTGGCGCATATTAGTAATTGATTGTCATTATAGTCCAGCTTCAAAGCGGGGTTTTTATACAAATACTGTAAATAATTTACATTTTCTATAATATTTTGAAATCTATTGAAAGCAGTGACGAGGTGAGAGCAAAATAGGTACACAGTGTGGACAAAATGTTTTAAAAGCCCTTCTTTTACTTGTGCATATGACTTTTGGAATGGCGTTCATTTTTAACAATCTCCTTTGTTGTACGTGTTGGGTCTTAAAACTTGGATACCGAAGAATTAATCTTTTAGTTACTTAACCTGCTGACCGCAGACACGTAGCTCTTAAGCATACGCTACTGATGTTCAAATGTATGAAAAAATGACTGAGAAATAATTGCATACTACCTATACTTTTATGGTTAAACTGTCCCATTATATAGATAATGCTTGTACCTAATGTAAGATCTCTGGGTACACCCATGTTCGGTGTACAACTTGGTTCCGATTACTATACACACATAAAAAACCTAGTACATTTATGACAGTAAAGGATTACTGTGAAAACAGTAGAATGTCCATGGCTACAGCGACTATTGAATCGTGAGGAATTCACGTTACATAGAATCAATTTTCTTAATTTTATTTACTGATAATACTGTTCTTATATATTTAGTCGGGGGTAACACAACTTCTGTCACAATCTAATTATTTTAGTTTTTGAATGCTGGCTAAATATACTTCGATTAATTTTTAAAATAGAACGTTCGCGCTTTCCAATAATAAAAAAGAAATTCATTTTTATTCCCATTTATGGAGTGGCCGCAAAAGGAAGATTGAGTCGCGATTATAACGTTGTAAACGCTAATAGAAATTTTCAACATTCTGCAAAAACTGAAATGAACACTACGGTTTGTTTATGGCACTACCAAACGATACACTTAAAATTGAAGCTTCGACGATCGGTCAACCTCGCACAGTTAGGATACTAGCGGTCATCAAAGCAGTGAAGACGCAAATCTAACGAAATCCCGTGCGTAAGAAAACAGTCTTAGCTTTTCATATGGTATTATTAAGTAGAACCACTATCAAAAGAACGTACATTAGTTGAACGTGCCTTAAATAAAAATTAGGCTGGAAAGATTGCGGGCTTTCTGACGACGGTAGGCGGGAACAAATAGCGCGAAATTTTGTTTCCCGACGGAAAAAAATTTAACATCGAAAAAAACTATAACAAAATGATAATGTGTATGCCCACTACAATGAAGAATCGAATGCGCGTATACCGCAAATACAAACATAGTGGAACCTGTTTCCCAAACAATATTCGAAAACAGATTCTGGATATGCCAGCAGGATTCTGCGCCAGCGCATAAGGCACGAAGCACACAAAATTGTCTCAAACGTGATATTGACTTCATCGAGTATGAAAATTGACCCTCCTCTAGTCCAGATTTAAACGCAGTGGATTATAATATATGCCAACATTTGGAGGAGCATGACTGCGTTAATAAGCCTCACCAAAGTTTGGAATCTCTCCGAGCATGTCCGGTTAAAGCATTCGCAGAAATAGATACGAACGTGTTGCGTGGTGCGATCGAGGACTAGCTGAGTCAGTTAAGGGCATGCATTGAAAATGGGGATAGATATTTTGAATAATGTAGATAAAATAGTAGTGTACATTTATTATCTATTATTGCACATATAATATTTAAATAGGTAATTATCAAAGTGCATAATTAATTACATAACGTTTTGACATAATTTTGACCAGTCTAGTTGTAAATTAAATTAATAGAGATTTCCCAATATGCTTGCACGCAAAAACTACTTGGATAGATTTGGATTAAATTTTATTAGTTTTCTTAGACACTTGGTTGTTATGTAAAGAAATATTACTACAAGTACAATTAATATAGCTATTAAAGTTTTAAGAAACCACGATTTTATAGACGCGTGTCTATTGTAGTACTGCACTTTCAGCGATTGGTTTTCTTGGCGCGGAAAATAGGTTTATGGTTTAGTGTGATGCGTTGTGGTGGTTATGTTCTGTACATAAAATATGTTCTTAAGATAATAAACGACGTACACAAAGTCCCGAGTATCAGCTAGTCGAATTTAAGACACACGGAAATACAGTTTGTTAAATAATAGGCTGATAAATGGTAGCATAATTAAAGGGATTAATAGAAGGTAATTATTTATTTGTTATTGTGAACATGTAGAAATGGTTTATTGGTTCATTTGTACATGCCAGAAAAACTATGAAGACAGTAGAAGGGTTATCGTTTAATTTCATTGAATAAAAGTTGTAACATGTGTACTGAGTTTTGCTAAGCTACGTGTGACAACCCCATGAAAATTCGCCAAGTATTATTTATTATCTGCTTCAAACAGACAAAAAGTTTTTTCTTAAATAGTCTCTTACTATATTTTTGTTACATTCCCTTCTGCCATAATCAGAATTTGGCAAATATTTTCACTGTACAGGCGACTTCAATGTTTTATTATAGTGTAGACCAGTGGTCGGTAAACCACGGTTCGAGAGCCGCATGCTGCGCGGTGCGGCGCGGCGACTCTTTCATTCTCTTAGTTGCTTGAAACTTATCCAAAAAGTGTTTAGTGCAGATACGGAATATTGTCTATTAACTTGCCTTGTAAGAGACGAGTAAACATTTTTGAAAAGTAAGCCTACAGGAAAGAGGCAAATTTTTAGGTCCTTAGCCTGACACGGATAGTCTTCGCGCATAAGACATACTGAAAATTATCTCTATAAAAATGTACCTACCAAAGCATACGTGAGAGAAAAAAGGCTCTTTTAATAAATTTCAATGATGTATTTTTTATATTTGGTAATTTTGGGTGATGAGTGTGGCGACCGCTGATGTAGACAGAATAAAAATATTTAATAACTTACCTACTTCAGACATTTCTGATATTTATTTAGTTACCAGTTCTTGCTCGCGGCTTCGCCCGCGTTTACGTAGATTTAACCTATCTTTCATGAACAGCATTTTTTTCTAGATAAAAGTTACCCCATGTCCTTTTGTGTTCTTGAGAATGTCTATGCATAATTCGATGTCCGTTTCAATGGCTAAGAAATGAAAGCTTAACAAAGAAACAAACTCACATTCGAATTTATAATATTAGTATGCTTTTATAACATAACTGGCGGGCCCAGCAGACTGTCGCGCCGCGACAATAACAAATCCTAGAATCACTTCGGAATGTCAACTAATGGATCCAATTGTGACTCTGAACTACTCTTGAATCAACTTGAACACACAAGAATTTCATCAAAATCGATCCAGCCGTTTAGGAATTCAGTTGCAAACGCACGTACCGAGGAATTATATAGACATAAAGATAGCATATATTTAAGATATTCGCAGAAAAATAATAGAAAAAGTTGAACGCCGACGGAAGGGCTCGAATCATCAAACTTTGGTAAGCGGTCAAAAACGGTACATAAACAATCGCTTTCTGGAGACTGGCGGTGTACTTTTGTAGTAAAAGAGTTTGACTGTTTACATAAGGCCGTTTTCACATGACGTTACGAATGTCTCCAATACTTCCATCGATGATTCGAGTCTGCAATTATTCTGCACACGGCGCTACAGAGACCCCGATATTTGCGTCGCCACTACGACAGTACCTGTTAAAAATCTGTAAACATGTTTTTTAATTCAAGTGCTGTTGAAACTCATCTTGTACTACTACACTACCGAAATAAGAAAAATCATCAAAAAAGAAGGTAAGAAGGAAAGAATATTAGGTTCACCTCTACATTAAAATATAAACTGCAGGCCGTTTTCTACAGCGAAGGAATCACAAGAAATTTATGTTAAATTCTTAGCTTTCTATAAAACGAGTCTTATGTATGTACATTTTTTACCTTTTCGACGAATTTAACGCTCCATGAGTAGACCTATATAAGAAAATTGATACTCTTAGAATAAACTTCAATAATTAAAGCATTTTTATTATATACGAAGGTAACAATTTTAATTTAATTGACTCTTAGCCGAATTAGTTAAATCACTGGTCCTTGCGAATTTTTTAACCGCTCTGTATTAGGTGCACAGAACACAAATTTATACTTTATCGGTGTTATTACAAAAAAAGGTATTGAATACTTGCTTTAAAAAGGTCTCGTATTAAATCCACCGCGGTCGCTGAATGTTCGCAATCTTGCTCTTGTCTCGCTTTGGTTACGTTAGGTTACGACTTGCGAAAAAGGATAACGCGAACTTGCCTCGGGCGAGCGCGGTGCATTTAATACGAAACCTTTTTAAAGCCAGTATTCAATACGTATTTAACTTTTTTTGTAATAACACCGTATAGGGTTTTGCGTTTCACTATAATCTCATATGATTATGTGGTCCAAAATGGTAAAGACGCAAACCTAGACGGAACTGGATTTCAAGTGCAACTGCCGAGACACCAACAAGTGCTTGGCGACGTATTTTCAATTTGAGGGTGGTAGTTAGCCAAGCGGACTAAGAAGAAATCTAACCATACCACCATAATACGGTTTCGTCACAAAGTTTTCCTTCACCAAAAACTCAAGACTTATTTCAAGTGCAACTGCCGAGACACCAACAAGTGCTTGGCGACGTATTTTCAATTTGAGGGTGGTAGTTAGCCAAGCGGACTAAGAAGAAATCTAACCATACCCCCATAATACGGCTTCGTCACGATGTTTTCCTTCACCAGAAACTCAGACCTAGTGCAAAAATTCGACACTACGTCCATCGACGGTTGTGTCCTAACACACTATCAAACAAGCCGTCATCGCTTCAAAATAAAAATCAAAATATAAAACAAAATCCTCTGCCACGTCTGTCTGTCTGTTCGCGATAAATTCAAAAACTACTAAAGGGATTGTCATGCGATTTTCACCAGTGGAGAAAGTGATTCATTAGGAAGGTTTAGGTATAACTTGTCAAGGTTTTTTTATTATCAAGGCGGGATAAGATCCGCCGGGCCCATGAGTTACAGAATATGTATAACATCGAGGCAAGGATAAACAAATACTGATTTTAAGCTCCCATAATAATGTTTCAACTTTGTTTTATACTTATTACGTACGTGTATTTAAATTCTTGACAATATTATAAGCAAACCCAAAAATCAGAGAGGCTAAAAAGATTTGCGGAAAGAGAGGACTGTAAATAACTTTGTATATATAGTAAGAGTGTGTGAATATTCAAATTTATGAATTATTGGTCCAAGATTCGAAATTATAAAATCGAATCAACATTTATTATTTGAAAATTCTCTTTTACCGTGTATCTTCAAGGCTATCTGCATTAATTCTTCCACACGATGCATAGACGGGCTGTGTATAAATATCATTAAAAAAAATTGTTTGTCTGTAAAGTAGGTTTACGGACAATAATTTTACGTGATAACGTCTAAGACGCATAGGCCGACGAGAAAGAGATAGATAGATATACCTCTCTATCGCTTGTTCCGCGCTCTCGCTTGCACCGAGCGCTCAGGCGGAACGTGACAATAACTCATGCTTTTTTCGAGCGTGCAGCCGGCGTTCATTGATTTATAAGACGTTATCACGTCAAAATGTAATCTTTTCGTTCACATACGCTATATAACAGTAACTAAGCATTTCACTGTAGCGTTTTATTTTAAGTGATGTTTCATATCGACAGGGTAACTTTTTCAAAACAAACCAAAATAACAAATATAGGATTATATTTAGTGAAACATTTAAATCCAACATAACAAACAATGGAACACATATTCCATGTTTGTACAAGCTGTGTACAGGACGCACTCAACGGGGACTTCCAGCCTAATAAGATGGTTCAATAGGTAAATCAACTAATAGACTATATAATCCCATTTGTCACATAATTTTTCTCATATATTTCTAAGCAACTAACTATATCTATAACTTCGTCTCAAATTACCACAAACCGTGTTAATTAAGGTGGTTCAATCAACACACAAGCAAGGTAAACTCATGATATTAATTTGACATCGCACACATAATATATATATCATATTTATACAGCGCAACTGGTTAGTCGCTCGCAATATTTTTACAGGACAATCTGTAGTCGTTTCTGGTTCTAAATCAAATAAAAAAAATAGGTGTTTAATATTTGACCTAATTATCTAGAGAAAACAAAACTGATATACACTCTTCACGCTAAGTTTACCTCACGCACCAATGTGCGTGCTACCACGATAATTGAAATGTATATATTTTGGGTATAATTGTATGTAGTTTGTATGTTATTATAGTTTTGATCAATTTTTGCGGTCATTTTCATATTATATATTCTCAACTCTTAATGAGTTTAACGAGAAAAACAATTCTCAACTTATTATTTAAAATCTTTATACATATAATAAATCGGTGGCTAGATCGATACTGTACATTAAATATTTATGGGTGGGCTTTCGATATAGGAGACAAAAATATCTTATTTAGAATTTTTGTCCGTCTTTCTGTATATTCCTGTGTCCGCATATCACTCTGAAAGTACTGAACCAATTTTAACGAAACATGACACAGTGATAATTAATATTATAAAGTAACATGTAGAGTAATTTTGTCCCATAAAACGCAAGGGGTAATCCAGTGTAAGTGACAAAAGTTATAAATTTGTGGTATATGAAATTCTTGATGGCTTTTGGATAACATTTTCTTTGTGTTAATGTAGACAAATTAACTATAAAAAGAACCTTTTCAGCATTTTTGACATAAAACTATTCATATTCATATTTCTGACAAATGCCAGGTGACTGTTGAAAGGTTAATACCCTTCAGTAGTAGGGTAGTTCATGGTCACATTTAACATATAAAATAATAATATTAAAACTAAATACTAAGACACAACAAAGAGAACCTTAGATAAAGTATGTTTCAACCAAGTCATCATAGGATCAAAATAAAAAAAAAACCACTACATATTATAAAACAAAATCCTCTGTCACGTCGGTCTGTCTGTTCGCGATAAATTCAAAAACTACTAAAGGGATTGTCATGCGATTTTCACCAGTGGAGAAAGTGATTCATTAGGAAGGTTTAGGTATAACTTGTCAAGGTTTTTTTATTATCAAGGCGGGATAAGATCCGCCGGGCCCATGAGTTACAGAATATGTATAACATCGAGGCAAGGATAAACAAATACTGATTTTAAGCTCCCATAATAATGTTTCAACTTTGTTTTATACTTATTACGTACGTGTATTTAAATTCTTGACAATATTATAAGCAAACCCAAAAATCAGAGAGGCTAAAAAGATTTGCGGAAAGAGAGGACTGTAAATAACTTTGTATATATAGTAAGAGTGTGTGAATATTCAAATTTATGAATTATTGGTCCAAGATTCGAAATTATAAAATCGAATCAACATTTATTATTTGAAAATTCTCTTTTACCGTGTATCTTCAAGGCTATCTGCATTAATTCTTCCACACGATGCATAGACGGGCTGTGTATAAATATCATTAAAAAAAATTGTTTGTCTGTAAAGTAGGTTTACGGACAATAATTTTACGTGATAACGTCTAAGACGCATAGGCCGACGAGAAAGAGATAGATAGATATACCTCTCTATCGCTTGTTCCGCGCTCTCGCTTGCACCGAGCGCTCAGGCGGAACGTGACAATAACTCATGCTTTTTTCGAGCGTGCAGCCGGCGTTCATTGATTTATAAGACGTTATCACGTCAAAATGTAATCTTTTCGTTCACATACGCTATATAACAGTAACTAAGCATTTCACTGTAGCGTTTTATTTTAAGTGATGTTTCATATCGACAGGGTAACTTTTTCAAAACAAACCAAAATAACAAATATAGGATTATATTTAGTGAAACATTTAAATCCAACATAACAAACAATGGAACACATATTCCATGTTTGTACAAGCTGTGTACAGGACGCACTCAACGGGGACTTCCAGCCTAATAAGATGGTTCAATAGGTAAATCAACTAATAGACTATATAATCCCATTTGTCACATAATTTTTCTCATATATTTCTAAGCAACTAACTATATCTATAACTTCGTCTCAAATTACCACAAACCGTGTTAATTAAGGTGGTTCAATCAACACACAAGCAAGGTAAACTCATGATATTAATTTGACATCGCACACATAATATATATATCATATTTATACCGCGCGACTGGTTAGTCGCTCGCAATATTTTTACAGGACAATCTGTAGTCGTTTCTGGTTCTAAATCAAATAAAAAAAATAGGTGTTTAATATTTGACCTAATTATCTAGAGAAAACAAAACTGATATACACTCTTCACGCTAAGTTTACCTCACGCACCAATGTGCGTGCTACCACGCCCCTCCAGCTATTGGCACCGCGCGCTGCCTCCAAACCATGCCTCAATTAATTGTTCGTTGAAAGGGATAGTTTATGTGATACGTAATATTAAGTTTATTCACCCCGAACGCGCCCTCGCGAACCACCTTCTCTTTCGCTCAGTGAGCGTTTCACTTTAATACCCATACTGTTAAGTCTTAGAACAAACTTTAACTAAGGTTCTCTCTGTTGTTTATTAGTATTTGATTTGATATTACTATTTTATACGTTAAATCTGACCATGAACTATCATATCCTAGAATACTGCGAGAGGCTAAGCTTTCACCTAGTATAGTGACGCGTTTGTCCAGTGTTTGATATCAAACTAAGATCAAGCCTTTACTGGTTAGTTAATTTTAAATATAAAATTGAGTCGAGCAAAATTGTATGAACTTCACGCGCCACATTAACCGAAGGGAGTAATAATAAATATGTAGCGACCCTCAGAAGTTGTAACACCGGAGTTTACAGGTGAAAACCTCACTCTCACCATTTTACCCACAAATATAAGAATGTCCAGAAACATCTAAGGCATCATTACGAAAACTTATTGTATTTCTTTCTTAATTTATTACAACATATATATACATAATTTCGACAATTATTTACTTCAAAAATGTAACATGTCTCCTGCAGGTCAAATAAAAATAATAATGAAATATTACAAATGCAAGCGTTGTAAAACGGCTTTAAGCCCGATGTAACAATACAATTTTCTTTGTTATATATGTCCATGCGGTGCAAAAACATAACTATATCCTTGACGCTTTATATAAGGTACTCTGTGCTTGAAGCAACAAACTGCAATACAATTAAGTGTTAAATCCAAGTGAAAATTGAGTAAACAAATCACGCCTCAAACGTTATGCTTTTATTTTGGTAATTCGACAATAATTCAAATATAATAAACGTATAAATATTCAGATACCTAATTATTTCTTTGTTATAAAATACACGTACGACAAAAACCTTTAGCGATTTTCGATAATTAAAATTTACACAGTAAGCACAAACCTTTGTAAACCATAGTTCTGTCTCTTAGGTTAAAATGTAGTAGTTTATGTACAAACCCCGACATATTTATAACTTTACTATCACAATAACAATTGAAATATTTTAAACCTTTTATTAAATCGATTATTATAGTACAAAAATAAATCGATAATATATAGCAATATGATCGTGCGAATAAATGTTTTACTATGTAATACTTGATTTTACAAATTTTGTCACTTTAGTATTAACTGAATGATACGTTAAATAATCTTCAAATTAAAACAAGACAAAACCGTATTCTTTTCTAATACAAATTTAAACGAATACTTCACAATTTTAACTTTATTAACATTCATAAATGCGTTTACATTTGTAACATTCTTTAAGTCTCGTACTATATCTATTTGAAAAACAATTATCGAGGTTACGAAAAAATATCGATAAAAGATATCGATAAAAAACATCGATAATACTCATGTTTTAACGCATCATAAAGTACATAAATTACGGTCTTCCAACTTTCTTCTCACAAATCTTCATAAGTTAAGCATTTTATTTATTCTATATTTACTATTTTTACATGAGAACGACATCTTATACTTTCCTGTCAACAATTAAATCAGAAGTACTAGTCGCATAGTTAATTTACCTATCGGTTGTACGTTTGCAAGGATTGTTTTTAATAATTCATATATATAGTATAGGCCACATAAATAAGCAAGCGTTTACACAGGCACATTCGACTATACAAAAACTCTTATTAAATTTCTTTCGATAACATTTAACTTATTGCGTAGTCTCCTCAATTAATTTTGCCGAATCACCAAAAATTCACGGCCGTTCAATTGAAACCAGCTTACTGACTGAATTGGCACAGCCCGAATGCGAATGAACCACGCATCGCATCTAAAAGAACCGTTCCATTCCACATCACCTTAATCAAGATATACATATATATGATCGAGACAATTCCATAAGTCACATTTGACATCTGTCAAACTACTATCATTTGTAGGGATGCGAAAATAAAATTAGGTTCGACTAATCGATTTTTGAAATTGATTAATATCGAATTATAAATTCAACATATTTTAGTTCAAATCATGATTTATGTATGTTTAGATAGTATGTATGCTATCACTATAAAGAGGTACTTTGAATATTTTCCTTACTCATCTGATAAAATAAATGATTTAATATTGTATTTTCTATTATTAACTTCAAGTAAATCGCAGACGGTCTCAATAAATCATTGTAAAACGAGATGAACACCATAATTATGCGACGCAGAAATAAAGAATTAAAAGCATTTTTTCATAAACATACTTGCCTAACTTCAATTTTGTAAAGCGTTGCCACCTTTTAGGATTAAATTCATAAATTTTTTCCAAAAAAGTTAACCATATGAATCACATGAAATAACAATAGTAATAATTAATAATATAAAATAATAACTAATTACACTCAATTCTATAATTGCTATAATAAATCGCAACCCTACGGAAAATAGGCACAAACGTCGAGACATAACATTGTACGATCGTCATATCGAAATGCTAAAATAATTAAATGTTATACGGTACTAATTTACTATAATAAAATCAATTACGTGTTTTGAAATAATACTCAATTTTATAGTATAAAAATTAAGTTTTTTCTTATTTTGTGATTTGTTATTTAACATTGTGTGTGCCGTGTGATCAGGGTTACATAAAGATATAAGAAAAACGTCAAAACCGACCTATCTAATTGTCCCGAGTATAATATAAGAGCTACGTTACACAGAATTAGTGACTCTGAAAGTGCCAAAAATTGATGTTTAATAAAATAACAAAAAAAAACATTACAAGTGTTACTACATATTACAAAAACATTACGATAAAACTGCGATAGTTAATACTCAACATTGTCACGATATATCGCCCGCTTATTTTATTGACATTTTTTTTAATACGCTAAAAGGCATGCCGAGGAATCTATTTGTCACCCGGTACGCGTACGAACGCTCTTGTATTTTCTAATTATTATTTGCATGAACTTAATAAATACAAAATTAACGAATACGACACACAACAAAAAAAAACAAGTTCTTTTTTCAATATAAATATAATTAAATAAGACAAAGCCGCTCGTACGTTTCAGGGTTATCCTAACAAAAAAAACTCTAGCAGGACTACACCGTGGTTGTCTGTCTAAGAGCGCTTACTGAGCCGGTTTCAATAAACTACATAGAATATATTAAATAGGTCAACTGTTGGTGTCGTAATTTATATACATAGATATATAAGGCTATCATTGAATTTTCTAGCGATAGTAAAACAGCATTTCTCTCATTTTATTAACACATAAATAATATTTATTCGGCACAAGTATTTAAATACTATGTCCTATAGAACGAAAGGCAAATGTCTCATAACCAACGTCAATTAATGTTAAGAAGAGCGTGTTCTCATTGACGAACTCAGTAATCCTAATACATAACATAGTATTGCTGAATGATATAAATTAGTAGAAAGCTTTCCGTAAATTTCACGCACGCACAAATTTTCAGCCAATGAAAACATGCTCTCAACTGACCACACATCGTGTAATAAACTCATTGCACGTCGTGTAATAAACCGATTACACGCCGTGTAATAAACTGATTACACGCCGTGTACTAAACTGATTACATTTCGTGTAATAAACTGATTACACGCCGTGTAGTAATCTGTGTACACGGCATGTAATAAAAATGATCACAGGTCGTGTATCATATGTATGGTTATGTAAATGCAGCGTTACTATCGCATGAACTCTGTTTGAGTGTATATGTATGTTTGTTTGTGTGTGCGGCCCCTAGTGTTTCCGTCAAGCGGACCAGGGCGCGTAGGTTATGGCTCAGTTGTATATTTTGATCGCTTTCTCTAAATAGTTGACGCGCGTGCGTTTCGGGGTTTTGTTGATGTGTTCCAGCCCGAGCCACGGCCTGGCCGTTGCGTCTGGAAGGGACAGATCTTAATTAAATTTTAGCACGTATTCTTTGTCCGATAGTTTTATTTGACTGTTCATATATCACCTCAAAGAATAAGCTTTCAATTCTTTACAAGGATATAAATAATAACAGCACAGACGACATATCTTGACCGGCAGAACTTTAGCAGTAAGCAAGCTTTGATCAGCGAAATAGTTCATCACATTGTCTTAAAAATGAAACGACTCGTACGGTATATATTATAAAATGTTTGAATGAAATCAGAAACCTCCACGAGAGTGTGCACGATTCTCCAAAGTTTTACATTCCGCCGAATGGCATAGAAACGGACTAAGAAAAAAAACCATTCATTTTAATATATGTAACATAGATTGTACTAATAGGTCGATTAAAAGAGAACATTATTACTTTCCTAATATGGTGCACTATAAAATTAATTAAAGAACTAATGGAGGCGAAAATAAGTCGACTGTACTGTGTATAATTGATTATGGGACAGTATTAATACTTACTCGCGCCACTACTTGGCCTGAAGTCGATAATATTTACTGTCGCTCCTTCACTTATGTAATTAGGTCTGCTATTTGTAACAACAGCAAAATTGTACTGAAACAATGTTTTCAATCAATCATATGCTATAAGCGAATATTTTTATCACACGTTTCATGTACAAAGTAAAGGAAGCATAATTTTTTTTAATCAAATAAGTATTAGTAGCGATTAATAAAAATCGAATCATCAAACTTGATGTTTACACAATCGTAGATCGATTCATTCGTTATTGCACATCGATAATGTACCCCATTAATTTATTGCCAATTATGTTACTTTTTATATACAACTGTAAATATTGATATTTTTATAAATTATATACTTCCCAACAAATACTAAACTCGAATCGAAATTCCACCAATGTAAACCATTCAACCAAACTGATTAGGTACATGACGATAATTTTATCATAGACAAGAATCAAACTTGAGAACGAATGTACTAGAAGATTAATCCTGTACCCACTTCTACAGTGAAATCAAATTATTATCGAGTAACAAATAAATAGATGTACCGATGAAGACACATAAAAATACAAACAATTCTACCATTAACTCACGATAAATAAAGAATAAAAATAATGTTCGAAAGACAAATTGCAAGGTAGTAGGGGGCTTTATCTAAGCCCATATGGCTAACTACCACCTGCAAGTTGAAAATCAAGCGCCAAACACCCATACACTTCTTGAGAACCAGTTCTCGTCCAGGTTTAACATGTTTGCTATCTCAAACCATCATTTAATATCAGATGCGATCGTGGTCAATCGTTAAAACCTATAAAATAGTAAAAAACACCGTCAAATAATCAATTCTAATATCAATTATCAAATGCCTTTATCAGTGGAAAGTGTGATAATTCTAAGAAGATTAATTTATCTTATACATTTTTATATTTGATCAAGTAAAAACAGATTATTCTAAGTGCATGTAAAAGCCTGTAGGTATTAATTTAATTAATAATGCCATACCTTTTCCCACTCCTTGTCCGGTATGTCTAGTTTCTTTTGCAGCCTGTCCTTCACCGCCTGGAAGGGCTCGTTGTGTTTGATCCGTGCGTAAAATGGTATACCAAATGTCGCGTACACTTGCTTTTGGAAATGAGCACACGGTACTAACATTTCGTCTTCCTGTAACCGATTATAAACATTCACGAAATGCATTTTTTAAACAATTGTATTGTAATTTTAAATAGTTGTGGTAGCGGGTAATTTTTATCTTTCTATGCTGAAAAAAAGTTTGAAACCTTCTAGAATTATTCGAATTTTCTCACATATATTTAGAGCAGACATGTAGATCTACTGTTAATATGTTAATTAATAAATTACTATTTCCACCACAGTAAAACTTGGTCCCCAAACTAGATTTGATCATTTCCAAAAGCTTCCTAAAATTATTTGGAAGGAATATTCTAGAATTTTCGTAAACTCGTGCTTGTAATATATGAGATACTTATAAATTCCAAGTCATTTTTATCTTTACTCTGTAGAAAAGAGTATGTTGACTCTGGATTATGTTACAAAAAAGTGATATAGTGAACAAAATCTCACTTTAATCTCATTCCAGACCTTTCATAACAATGCGAGTCGAAGATTCACCTAATTTTGACTTTAAACACTCAAGTTCAACAAAATACATGTAACAGATTATAGCTTCTTTGGCATAGTATATAAAAAAATGTTTACACAAGCACGACAATGATGAGTTGCAGCAATGTAGCTGATGTCTAAAAGTGAATTGTTCTAAAAACAACAGTGACCACCGAGATGCCTAAAATTCATAGGCATTCTTCGCTTTCCGATTGGTCATGGGTCACAATGGGACACTAATACCATATCCTATCTGGCGGTAAAACTAATCTATAGTAGTATAAAACAATACGAAATGTAGGTCAGAAAGTATGCTAAGTGAGAACGATGTAATAGTGCGCCAAATCCGGAAAAAAATTTGCCGCCCAACTATAACCGATCATTACCGAACTGTGAATGCCTACTTCATCATTATACCACAGGTCATTATACCACAGGCTAAGATGTAATTTATACAACATAATTATGTGTAAGAAGGTGAGCATTAGGATTAATTAAAAATCAAACATTATTGAAACCAAGTCGTCCTTATTTATATGGTATATCCTCATTATAGTTATTTACACTTTTTGTAATTACATTTCACGCATGCGTGCACTCGTCTTACTTTATCGCAAACATTTATTTTTCTCGCTTTACAGCATAATTCTTTCTCTTTCTCTCTGCGAACAAGTACAGTCCGCTCGGCGTAAACTTAACTTTGCATTTGTGTGAGTGCATATAGATACACGACGCAACTCCGTAACGCGCATCTTTTCTACTGGTATCAGCGTCACGTGTTTCATTCTTAATATTTTGTTAAAGTGGTCAATTTATTATGAAATGACTGCCAACACAAATAAACGAGCAACACGTAAACCTTTAAATAGCCAATTAAAAGCAATTTTGCGTAATTTAAATAGTTATTTCATAAACATGAACGATAAAGATATATCAAGTGTCACTACACTATTTCATTCTATTTATTGATCTCTTACTTCTCAATCATACATACTATGTATGGCCTTTTTATTTTAAAAATTTTTACTTATTTCGATTTATATTATTTTTATTATGTACCTACATAAAACATAATAAAATTTATTTTTAAAAGTTTTTTGTCTGACTCCACTTTTGGCAATCACTCGCGTAAATAAAAAAATCATCTCACGCCTCACGACTGTATCTATATTCCTATCTTAGTTTTGCAAAAACTTTGCACTACATTTTTCCTTAAAATGTAAGTCTGATTAAAATCAAAGTAGTTTCGTTTCAAAAGTAAAACAGTGTACTCACTTGTAAGTGTAACTCGTCTCTGGGGATCTCCTCTATTCTATAAAGTTTTGGAGGCGATATGGTCACCTGGTCGAGTGTCAATTCCGGGTCCGGTCCTGGTAATAATTTGTGACACGAAACCTCGACGATTCTTAACCTACTCAAAAAAAAAATGACCCTGTTTTTGTAACCTTCATTTATCATTTTGAAATCGTTTTTAGAGATATCAATATAAACTTTTATAAGTCATCGGTTTCAATGAAATCCCAGAGCGACCAGACACAACTTACTTTTAAATATAATAAAAAAAGTGCGTGCGTACAATGTACACATGTCAGAAGTGAAACTTCTTTGGCGAACTAATTTATAAGTCTCGTTTATATTTATATAAATTTAAAACTTTAGATTTCCGAGACTTGAAAAATAGATGAAAAATCTGCGTTTACTGCAAATGACGTCACTTGCGGTGCATACCTGCGTGACGTTACATCTGTAAAAATGTTACCCTCATGCGCCTAAAGAAGTTTCACTTCAAAAAACTTACGTTCTGAATAGTGTTTCATATACTTGGAACGCCAGCACACTCACAGAGTTCAGTCAAAAGACGACTAAAAATAAGAGCTACTTTGAATGGCTGATATTTATATATATATGTTTTGTAAAATATCACTTATGTAGTATCCAGTCACTTTCCGCTGACCACAACTTGTGCCAGATGCTTTAAAGCGGACAGGAAAATGAATAAACTTTATTTACATTTAAAAAAATGTTTTTTTTTAAAATGTTACTCAGATATCTATCACAAAATTATATTTCATCAGCCATATACATTGTAACGACCAAACATCCTGCCGGACATGAAATAGTCATATATTTAAAAGTTGTTTTAAGTTGTGTCTGGTCGCTCTGGGATCTGGGATCTTGGGCTATATGATATTATAGATTTTTGTAAATCAATTTTTATTATTTTTATAAAATTGTAACATAATAATGTCATATTGGAAAATCTACAAATAAAAACAACGATATTAAGGACGCGCACTCAAAAAAGGTCCGTTTTCACTGTTTTTCGGTAAGAATTACTAAAAAAACTATTGAACTTTAGTACACATAATGACTAACTACAGTTACATTGAACCTTTAACAATGATGTATAGATGATTGTTTTTTTAAAATTAATAGGTTTCTATTAAAAAAAATCAATTATCCGTAGACCCCTCGCGCGTTTTTCTTAATAAAAAAAACTACATCTGAGAAAAAAAAATAGTTTTATACAAAATTTCTCAATTTTATGTCAGTTGCGTAGACCTTAACGCCTATGTAATGAGGTCGAATTTTTTTTAATTTAGATTCCATGTAACCAAAATTACGGAAGAACAATTCACGTCGCGCCAGACCACATGTTTAGAAAAATCTCACCCATAAACATTTAAACTGTTTCTTGTTATCCAATTCGTTAACTTTAATAGATAATATCTGGTAGAACAATTTCTTAGGGCACTTTGGCTTACAGTACACTAACAAATCCTTAAGTATTCCATCGTAAGAGTATCTCAGGGGTAGCCCCGGGGTGTCCTTGTAACTGCAACAAATTTTAATATAAAAATAAGTATACCTAGTTTACTGATAAACTGTTAATAATACAGTAATATAACACGAGCTCGTGCCCACGACTACATCCACATGTAAATGATCCTATATTAATATTCCTCAGATACACTTTATATTAATCTGTAAACTACATTAAATTGGTTCAATAGTTGTCTAGATAATTCGTATTCTAACAGGAAAAAGTAATGACTTTATTATATAATAGTTCAACAAATGTATACATTCAATACTACGGTCAAAGCGCCACATATCGATTCTGGATTTTGTTATTTTCTTTTTTGGCACTGTGAAAACATATTTTTTGAATAGTAGTCATTAGGTTTCATATTAAAGATTTTGTTAATAAATATTTCGACGCGCCTATCCGGTTCTAACATAGGTATAAATCGTCGCCTAGACAAAATAATGTATTGTTGTGGTGAATATTACCTATATTGGATCAAGATGAAAATAGTAATCTTTATAACTGATCTGTAGAGCATATTTTTGAAGTGGAAACTTCTTTAGGCGCGTTGAGTGGTTTTTGGTAGGGGGAAAAGTTACGGGTTTACGATACCGATGAATATCGACATACTCTTGACGTATTGCACTTATGCCAGACATTGTATACATTCGACTGTAACATATGCATGAAGTTTTTAAGTGAAAATAGATATTCATGCTTTTATTTTTTTTCACTGGCATTACACATGATTTAAAGAAAAATGTTAACGTAATATGTGCAATTGAAAAAAGTGAAATTCCAAAGTTTAAAACTTACTTTACCTAGTTACACTTCATTCACACATTACATAAAAGAGAGTCCTCTATCACGTCTGACTGTTCGCGATAAGCTTAAAAACTACTGAACGAATTTTCATGTAATTTTCACTGCTAGATTCATAAGGAAGGATTTGATATATAATTTGTCAGTTTTTTTTAATTATCAGGGTGGGACAACGTCCGCCGGGCCCGCTAATACTTTATAAGTATACTTACTTTTGACACTTGAAGAACTGTATTAGATAAGGGTCGACGTTGAGCCTGTGTCCGACTGCTCGCGCCATCTGGTCGTAACGCATCTGCATCGACAGCTCCATTGTGAACCTTATTGAAAAAGAAATACGGTTGATATCGATCAAGTACTTGTCCAATTTACAATAGGAACGCCATTTTAATTTCTCTTATATTTTCCACAATCAACACTTATAAGTTTTCCTCTAAAAAAAGCTGTATGAAGTATGTATGCTGAATGAAAAATGTTTACCTCAGATTTTTCGAATATATACTGGAAAGTCATCATTAATCTAACCCTGTATTCCAAATCCAAATAAGGCATACAGTATAAATTCTTTATAACGAAGTTCAAGGAATCGAGCATTTCTTTCCGTTATAAAGAGTTTTAGTTACACGGAACGAAGAGATGACATAAATGGTTTTGTGGTAAATCAACCAAATTAAACTAATTTGTACGTTATAGAATGTTTTTTGTTATAACTAACGTCGTTCTAAAGAGTTTACACTGTATGTTTTATGTGAAAAATCTATAGAAGCGATTCGGACCGTCTATTGGTGTGGTGTCGCGTCGCCACGATATATGATTTAGAAATTTTAATTTCTGTATACGAATTTACATATGAATTAACTATCAACCGACCGCGACTTCGCCCGTGTTTGTACCTTTATAAAGGTACAAACACAGGCTATATAACATATTAATCTAGTGACTATGAAATATCTTTTTTACTTTCTAACTGAATTGCTAAGATCATTTATCATAGAAATGTAATCGTTATCGTTAAATGTTTGCGTTGTGCTCAAAATATACTGAACGGATTGTCATGGAGTTTTCACCAGTAGATAGAGTGATTAATGAGGAAGGTTTAGGTATATAATTTGTCAGGGTTTTCTTTATTATCAGGGCGGGACAACGTCCGCCGGGCCCACAAGTAGTTTAAAAAAGACTGATACTCGTACAAACTTTATTTCCCCTTTTTTAACACTTTAAGGGCCGACTTTCCAAAAATATTTTGCTTAAAAATGCAGGTGCAAATTTTTACGGCCAGTAGTGTCGACTGTGCGTTGATGTCAATCAGTTAATCTTTTAAATATACCACGTGTTAGATTAATCCCTTACAATATTCTAAGAGATGATAGTTCGTGGTCATATTTAACATATAAAATAATAATATCAAAATAAATACTAATATATATCGAAGAAAACCTAGGTTAAAGTTTGATTTAAGACTTTCAAAAGTATAGCTACAAACGTAATAATAGGTGCAATGACCGGTGCCGAAAGCTGCAAGGGGCGACCCGGAGTTAATAACCTTCGATAATAAAACGGACAATAAACCCTTGTTTTGTTCATGCCTGTCCCAATTTTTTTTATGCTTCACTTTCAATTATCCCGGCGATCATTGACACTGTGCTTTAACATAGACGCGTAGAGGATTGAGTATAATTTTTGTATTTTTCTTAGATAATTAGGTCAAATATTAATCACCCATCTTTTAAATGATTTAGAACGAGAAGCCAGTACTCAATAACCTGTGTAAATATTGCGACTGACTAACCTAACATGTGGTATAGATGATAGATATAAAAAAATGTTGATCAAGAACTCACCCGGGGTCATTGGGGACGGTTTTATCGACGAACTGGACCTCGACTTTGTAGAATATGTACTTGAAGTAGTCCTGGCAGGTCGGCAGCTCGAGGTCCTCGTGGCGGTGGTCGGCGCGCTCGAACACGATAATGTCACCGTCCATCAGCTCGTCCAATACCTGGCCGCGTGCACACGACTCAATCCGAGGGTAGGCAGGTTTACGCACACGCAAACGTTCAGAACGGGTGGTTAAGCGCACTACCACTACCGATTCGGTACAACACTTTCGATCACTTTATAGCGAATAGATGGCTAGTCCACTATACTAAGAGTTAGAATAGTAGGCTAGTCGTTCTAAATGCTCCATGACAGATGACGTCATTACAGGTTGTTAAAAAATCAACAGTGACACGTCCATTTTTAAATTGTCACGCAAATATCAATCAGTCATCGTGTTCAACGCGTTGTCATAGTCATTATTTTCAATTAAAGTTACCTATTTACGTCAATGAAATGTACCGTGCACCTTCTTCTTGCGGAATAAATCGTTGTGAGATACTTACCCGGCAAAAGTAACATACAAGATCAGGTTCTCGGAGACGCCTACACCAGGCCAGAGCTTGTACTAATAGGTGAAGGCGCTATAAGATATTTGTCTTTGATCTGCGGGAGATGGAATCACAGGCGAGAAAAGCACTTTAAGAGTACCTCTAGCCCCAGAACCCCAGAACTGTGGTGTGGGAAAGGGGCATATTCTACTCGAGATGACTTCGCCTTGCGGAAGATTTGGATCTAGGCTGGAGTCGATAACACTCTTGGTGGTTAGTACCGACTCGGGGCGTATTAGTAGTTAACGTGAGAAAACCAGGCTAAAAAGCCATAGAGGAGTTTTAGTGCAGAGGGAAGGGAAAGTGCGTATGGAGAAAGAAAAACTTATTGCAAAGTTACTGTTAAAAAAATCACGTACGTAGTTACAGAGGGTGGAGAGACAACCTTTTCAAAATAAAAATGGTGGGTGACTGTTGGAAAAGAAGTTTCATTCGCTGCCGGGTCGAACCAAAGAGAGAGGAGCGGAGGCTCTCATAATGTGAGGAACAAAACATTCATATACTGTAAAGTTGTTTGTACACCGTTAGCATCTTGCTCAAAATTTTGAATTATTTTCTTCTAAATACAGTACTTTTATTTATTGTTCAGAACCAAGGTAATAATTTATGAAATACAAAGTGTTGTACCGATTTCATGAACATATACTAAACTAAATATTTTCATTTAAAATATTACATAGGAAACTAAATAAAATATTATAAATACATAACAGTAGAACCATTAAACAAAAAGGTTTTAAAAATAAATATACATATATGCAATATTTTATATTATCAAAACATGGCGTAGGGTTTAACCCTTTGTACTCGAGGAATCGGGAGCGGAGCATTTTACATGGCTCCAGTCCGGAGCCCTTGAGTGCAAAAAGAGTTAAAAAAGTACATAAGCATGAATATATAGAGGATACATAAATACAATGGGTTTCAATTGACTATTAGGTTTCATATTAAAGATTTTGTTAATAAATATTTCGACGCGCCTATCCGGTTCTAACATAGGTATAAATCGTCGCCTAGACAAAATAATGTATTGTTGTGGTGAATATTACCTATATTGGATCAAGATGAAAATAGTAATAGACATACCAACCAATATAACCAACCAACCTACTTAACCAATCAACCAATATAACCAACCAACCTACTTAACCAATCAACCAATATAACCAACCAACAAATAGAATACAAAAACACATACACAGGTTAAATCATACTTTATCTTTTCTAGATTGTCGTAAAACAACAGAGGTATATAGAACAAAAGCAGCAACGTCCAATTTTTTTAATACGTTGTCATTATTTATATTACTCACCACTATTATAAATACCAAAAGTTTATTAAGATATTCTGTTCTTCAAAATATTATGCTGATAATTTCATTGCCCATTTATATGTGTAAAATATAAATAACCAATAATTGATTCATATATTGTAAGTAATAACAACATCTATAAGTTTTTAAGTGAAAATAGATATTCATGCTTTTATTTTTTTTCACTGGCATTACACATGATTTAAAGAAAAATGTTAACGTAATATGTGCAATTGAAAAAAGTGAAATTCCAAAGTTTAAAACTTACTATCAAATTCGTTTAAAGTTCGCTATAATCCCCGGTTATCAGTTGTGTCTGTGTGCGTGAGCTAGTAGGTAGTAGGACTCGATACCAAAATTGAACCGCGAAAAATTGAGAACGCGTCCTTTAACGTAAAATTAAACTACGTTATCAATATTTATCTCTTCTAATGTAATAAATACCAAAAAACCTTTAAAAACATAACAAGACATACCTGCCCGATCCTTCTGGAGACATTTCCACAACCTTGGCTGCCTCTTCCAGTATATCGGCAACTTTACCACCCTTATTAGGATATAAAATTAATTCCTTATCCTCTTTGTAGTTTGGGCCGACCTGAAAAATAATTGCATATAGAATAAAAAAACAATTTTATGGAATATACATAGCCTTAAAAAAGAACCATACTCAGTTCTAGTCAAACTTTTTGGCCGCTACTAATGAGACAACTGTCTTTTCTCAAACTGGCTACGTTATTTACCTTAACAGCTTCACCGGACTACAAGAGATGAGTCAGGGATAAATAAAAGTCTATAATATTTTAACTTCATTTTAACTACATTCAGAATGGCCAAAAAGATTGACGGGGTCTCTACAATTACAAACACTTGTAGCAATAACACAAATGCATTTTAACTTTTTCCAAAATTTCTAAACAATTTTAATAATAAGCACATTATTTCAATAGATACCAGGTGACTGGTTAATCGTTCGCAATATTTTTACAGGACACGCAGTAGTTAGATAGTTGTTCTAAATCAATTTAAAAAATAGGTGCTTAATATTTGACCTAAATTTCAAGAGAAATATAAAAATTATATTCAATTCACACGGCAAGACGGTATCAATGACCGTCGGGCCGTGTTCAGTTAATATTATTTTTGGTATATAACAAAAACAACGATTTATAACAAAGGATATTTTTTAGAAAATTGAATAAACAAAAGGGTTTATTGTCTGTATTATTATCGAAGGTTATTAACTCCGACTCGCCCCTTGCAGCTTACGGCATAGGTCAATGATTTTTAGAAGCAATTTTTAACTATTTTATTCTTATTTAAATATATTTATATAAATAATTTATATTAAATAGCTACATATAGTTTCTAAATTTTATAAAATACATTACATAAGTATAACAATAAATACGCAACGTTTTATACACGTATACATAATACGTAACTATGAATGGAATATAATCAAAGCTTAAGTCTAATGAATGATGCTATAGGATAAAACTGATAAATAATACCTTCTCGAGAGGCTCGTTGTAATTGTTGATCTTCTCAACGAAATCTGGCTTTATTTCTTCATATAAGATGAGTGGGGTGTCCGGTGGGAAACCTACAACATAATAGGTAATTAATTATAGAATTGATCACAGATAATAAAGATCGGTACGAAGTTTCCATTTACATTTAAGCAACAACCGCGACTTCGTTTGGTAAAAACACATACAATGGGTTTCAATTGACTATAGGGACTTGAAATTGACCAATCATGAACATTCATATTTAAGCGACTGACATCCGTTTGATTTTAACCAATGATGAACATTCAGATTTAAGCGGCTGACGTGCGTTACGTTTTAACCAATCATGAACATTCATATTTAAGAGACTGACATCCCATTGATCTTAACCAATCATGAGCATTCTCATATTTAAGAAACTGATTTTCAATTGATTTTATCTAATCATGAACATCCATATTTAAGAGACTGATATCCAATTTATTTTAAACAATCATGAACATATGAACATCCATATTTAAGAGACTGATATCCAATTTATTTTAAACAATCATGAACATTCATATTTAAGTGGCTGATATCCGTTTGATTTTAACCAATCATGAACATTCATATTTAAGTGGCTGATATCCGTTAAATTTTAACCAATCATGAACATTCATATTTAAGAGACTGACATCCAATTGATTTTAACCGATCATGAACATTCATATTTAAGAGACTGGTATCCAATTGATTTTAACCAATAATGAAAGTTGAAATTTACACAGCCGATATCCATAGCCCTTTTTACAAAACTTCCGCGAACTGTAATCCCAAGTACTTAATCACTTTCATTAATTCATAATTGATAATGGTCAATTTTTTCTGGTTGTTATGTCTGGATGTTTTAGATAATTTTATATTTGTGGTTATAACTAGTAGATTATTATAATAGGTCGCGTAAAAACGACATTATCATGCAATTAGAAATAAATATGTATCGCAAAAATAATAACCGAACAGAGGAAAAAACAATGATGACTTTGAAAATGGACACAAAGCAAGATATTTATTATGTTCATACCAAAACTGTTTATGGTAATATAGAATTATTCCTTTACCTGTCAAAAATTTTCTTAGCACACGTAATTCGCGACGTCAATAATATACACAGTCATATAGACCCGATTTTCAAAATAACAATCTTTACGCAATTTTTAAATAATATAATAATTTTTATGAAATATTCTGCATTATGTTTTTTAGAAGCAATTTTTAACTATTTTATTCTTATTTAAATATAGTTATATAAATAATTTATATTAAATAGCCTACATATAGAGTTTCTAAATTTTAAGAGTCCTCTATCACGTCTGACTGTTCGCGATAAGCTTAAAAACTACTGAACGAATTTTCATGTAATTTTCACTGCTAGATTCATAAGAAAGGATTTGATATATAATTTGTCAGTTTTTTTAATTATCAGGGTGGGACAACGTCCGCCGGGCCCGCTAATACTTTATAAGTATACTTACTTTTGACACTTGAAGAACTGTATTAGATAAGGGTCGACGTTGAGCCTGTGTCCGACTGCTCGCGCCATCTGGTCGTAACGCATCTGCATCGACAGCTCCATTGTGAACCTTATTGAAAAAGAAATACGGTTGATATCGATCAAGTACTTGTCCAATTTACAATAGGAACGCCATTTTAATTTCTCTTATATTTTCCACAATCAACACTTATAAGTTTTCCTCTAAAAAAAGCTGTATGAAGTATGTATGCTGAATGAAAAATGTTTACCTCAGATTTTTCGAATATATACTGGAAACTCATCATTAATCTAACCATGTATTCCAAATCCAAATAAGGCATACAGTATAAATTCTTTATAACGAAGTTCAAGGAATCGAGCATTTCTTTCCGTTATAAAGAGTTTTAGTTACACGGAACGAAGAGATGAGTCAGGGATAAATAAAAGTCTATAATATTTTAACTTCATTTTAACTACATTCAGAATGGCCAAAAAGATTGACGGGGTCTCTACAATTACAAACACTTGTAGCAATAACACAAATGCATTTTAACTTTTTCCAAAATTTCTAAACAATTTTAATAATAAGCACATTATTTCAATAGATACCAGGTGACTGGTTAATCGTTCGCAATATTTTTACAGGACACGCAGTAGTTAGATAGTTGTTCTAAATCAATTTAAAAAATAGGTGCTTAATATTTGACCTAAATTTCAAGAGAAATATAAAATTGATCACAGATAATAAAGATCAGTACGAAGTGTGACTTTAGTTGCTCTTTCCGTTTACACTTAAGCAACAACCACGACTTCGCCTACGTCGAAAGAGTAAAACCAAAAAAAAAATCATCGAACCCTATCAAATAGTTTTTGAGCGATACGTACGCTACCGTGCACATCTATCATTCAATTTATATAGAAAATAGATTTAAAAAAATATAGAAAAAACACTCTGGAGTACATAAATAGATATGTCCTGGTAAAAACATGGAGTTCCCGTATATAAAAATAATTTTCAAATAATATTAGATGCGACGTCGAAATAGATTAACAAATATGAGTCATTGATCTGGTAAACGAAATACAGGGAAGTTTTAAAAATTGCCTGTGTCGAACTTTCTCGAATCGTTGGTGTAATCAAAGACCGCCTTCCAGACTTTTCAATACTACTTTATTGGAAGCTATATAGAGTGATCCGCGGTGTTTCCAACTTGAGTTCTATAAACATCAGAACAGAGCGAATACGAAAAGAAACAGACTGTGATCACGCTATTTTCACTTCTCAGAATCGGATTTGTATGGAAAAGTCATCCAATTGATAAGTGGCTAATGTCCGTTTGATTTGAACCATTTGAACCAATCATGAACATTCATATTTAAGAGACTAATATCCAATTGATTTTAACCAATCATGGACATTCATATTTGAGAGACCGACATCCCATTGATTTTAACCAATCATAAACATTCATATTTAAGAGACTGATATCCAATTAATTTTAACCAATCATGAACATTCATATTTAAGAGACTGACGTCCAATTGATAAGTGGATGATATCCATTTGATTTTAACAAATCATGAACATTCATATTTAAGAGACTGATAACCAATTGATTTTAACCAATCATGAACATTCATATTTGAAAGACCGACATCCCATTGATTTTAACCAATCATAAACTTTCATATTTAAGAGACTGATATCCAATTAATTTTAACCAATTATGAACATTCATATTTAAGATACTGAAATACAATTGATAGGTGGCTGATATCCGTTTGATTTATAACCAATCATGTACATTCATATTTAAGAGACTGACATCCAATTGATTTTAACCGATCATGAACATTCATATTTAAGAGACTGGTATCCAATTGATTTTAACCAATAATGAACATTGAAATTTAAACGGCCGATACCCATACCCCTTTTTACAAAACTTCCGCGAACTGTAATCCCAAGTAATTTATTTCATAATTGTTAATGGTCAATTTTTTCTGGTTGTTATGTCTGGATGTTTTAGAAGCATGTTTTAGATAATTTTATATTTGTGGTTATAACTAGTAGATTATTATAATAGGTCGCGTAAAAACGACATTATGAAGAGTCCTCTATCACGTCTGACTGTTCGCGATAAGCTTAAAAACTACTGAACGAATTTTCATGTAATTTTCACTGCTAGATTCATAAGAAAGGATTTGATATATAATTTGTCAGTTTTTTTAATTATCAGGGTGGGACAACGTCCGCCGGGCCCGCTAATACTTTATAAGTATACTTACTTTTGACACTTGAAGAACTGTATTAGATAAGGGTCGACGTTGAGCCTGTGTCCGACTGCTCGCGCCATCTGGTCGTAACGCATCTGCATCGACAGCTCCATTGTGAACCTTATTGAAAAAGAAATACGGTTGATATCGATCAAGTACTTGTCCAATTTACAATAGGAACGCCATTTTAATTTCTCTTATATTTTCCACAATCAACACTTATAAGTTTTCCTCTAAAAAAAGCTGTATGAAGTATGTATGCTGAATGAAAAATGTTTACCTCAGATTTTTCGAATATATACTGGAAAGTCATCATTAATCTAACCCTGTATTCCAAATCCAAATAAGGCATACAGTATAAATTCTTTATAACGAAGTTCAAGGAATCGAGCATTTCTTTCCGTTATAAAGAGTTTTAGTTACACGGAACGAAGAGATGACATAAATGGTTTTGTGGTAAAACAACCAAATTAAACTAATTTGTACGTTATAGAATGTTTTTTGTTATAACTAACGTCGTTCTAAAGAATTTACACTGTATGATTTATGTGAAAAATCTATAAAAGCGATTCGGACCGTCTATTGGTGTGGTGTCGCGTCACCACGATATTATGATTTAGAAATTTTAATTTCTGTATACGAATTTACATATGAATTAACTATCAACCGACCGCGACTTCGCCCTCACTAGATTAATATGTTATATAGCCTGTGTTTGTACCTTTATAAAGGTACAAACACGGGCGAAGTCGCGGTCGGTTGATAGTTAATTCATATGTAAATTCGTATACAGAAATATAGAAATGTAATCGTTATCGTTAAATGTTTGCGTTGTGCTCAAAATATACTGAACGGATTGTCATGGAGTTTTCACCAGTAGATAGAGTGATTAATGAGGAAGGTTTAGGTATATAATTTGTCAGGGTTTTCTTTATTATCAGGGCGGGACAACGTCCGCCGGGCCCACAAGTAGTTTAAAAAAGACTGATACTCGTACAAACTTTATTTCCCCTTTTTTAACACTTTAAGGGCAGACTTTCCAAAAATCTTTTGCTTAAAAATGCAGGTGCAAATTTTTACGGCCAGTAGTGTCGACTGTGCGTTGATGTCAATCAGTTAATCTTTTAAATATACCACGTGTTAGATTAATCTCTTACAATATTCTAAGAGATGATAGTTCGTGGTCATATTTAACATATAAAATAATAATATCAAAATAAATACTAATATATATCAAAGAAAACCTAGGTTAAAGTTTGATTTAAGACTTTCAAAAGTATAGCTACAAACGTAATAAACCTAGGTGCAATGACCGGTGCCGAAAGTTGCAAGGGGCGACCCGGAGTTAATAACCTTCGATAATAAAACGGACAATAAACCCTTTTGTTTTGTTCATGCCTATCCCAAATTTTTTTATGCTTCACTTTCAATTATCCCGGCGATCATTGACACTGTGCTTTAACATAGACGCGTAGAGGATTGAGTATAATTTTTGTATTTTTCTTAGATAATTAGGTCAAATATTAATCACCCATCTTTTAAATGATTTAGAACGAGAAGCCAGTACTCAATAACCTGTGTAAATATTGCGACTGACTAACCTAACATGTGGTATAGATGATAGATATAAAAAAATGTTGATCAAGAACTCACCCGGGGTCATTGGGGACGGTTTTATCGACGAACTGGACCTCGACTTTGTAGAATATGTACTTGAAGTAGTCCTGGCAGGTCGGCAGCTCGAGGTCCTCGTGGCGGTGGTCGGCGCGCTCGAACACGATAATGTCACCGTCCATCAGCTCGTCCAATACCTGGCCGCGTGCACACGACTCAATCCGAGGGTAGGCAGGTTTACGCACACGCAAACGTTCAGAACGGGTGGTTAAGCGCACTACCACTACCGATTCGGTACAACACTTTCGATCACTTTATAGCGAATAGATGGCTAGTCCACTATACTAAGAGTTAGAATAGTAGGCTAGTCGTTCTAAATGCTCCATGACAGATGACGTCATTACAGGTTGTTAAAAAATCAACAGTGACACGTCCATTTTTAAATTGTCACGCAAATATCAATCAGTCATCGTGTTCAACGCGTTGTCATAGTCATTATTTTCAATTAAAGTTACCTATTTACGTCAATGAAATGTACCGTGCACCTTCTTCTTGCGGAATAAATCGTTGTGAGATACTTACCCGGCAAAAGTAACATACAAGATCAGGTTCTCGGAGACGCCTACACCAGGCCAGAGCTTGTACTAATAGGTGAAGGCGCTATAAGATATTTGTCTTTGATCTGCGGGAGATGGAATCACAGGCGAGAAAAGCACTTTAAGAGTACCTCTAGCCCCAGAACCCCAGAACTGTGGTGTGGGAAAGGGGCATATTCTACTCGAGATGACTTCGCCTTGCGGAAATTTGGATCTATGCTGGAGAGCCAATAACACTCTTGGTAGTTAGTACAGACTCGGGGCGTATTAGTAGTTAACGTGAGAAAACCAGGCTAAAAAGCCATAGAGGAGTTTTAGTGCAGAGGGAAGGGAAAGTGCGTATGGAGAAAGAAAAACTTATTGCAAAGTTACTGTTAAAAAAATCACGTACGTAGTTACAGAGGGTGGAGAGACAACCTTTTCAAAATAAAAATGGTGGGTGACTGTTGGAAAAGAAGTTTCATTCGCTGCCGGGTCGAACCAAAGAGAGAGGAGCGGAGGCTCTCATAATGTGAGGAACAAAACATTCATATACTGTAAAGTTGTTTGTACACCGTTAGCATCTTGCTCAAAATTTTGAATTATTTTCTTCTAAATACAGTACTTTTATTTATTGTCCTGAACCGAGATAACAATTTATGAAATACAAAGTGTTGTACCGATTTCATGAACTAAACTAAATATTTTCATTCAAAATATTACCTAGGAAACTAAATAAAATATTGTAAATAAATAACAGTAGAACCATTAAACAAAAAGGTGTTAAAAATAAATATACATATATCCAATATTTTATATTATTAAAGCATGGCGTAGGGTTTAACCCTTTGCTCTCGAGGAATCGGGAGCGGAGCATTTTAAATGGCTCCACTGCGGAGCCCTCGAGTGCAAAGGGTTAAAAAAGTACATAAGCATGAATATATAGAGGATACATAAATACAATGGGTTTCAATTGACTATAGGGACTTGAAATTGACCAATCATGAACATTCATATTTAAGAGACTGATATCCAATTGATTTTAACCAACCATGATCATTCATATTTGAAAGACCGACATCCCATTGATTTTAACCAATCATAAACATTCATATTTAAGAGACTGATATCCAATTAATTTTAACCAATCATGAACATTCATATTTAAGAGACTGACGTCCAATTGATAAGTGGATGATATCCATTTGATTTTAACAAATCATGAACATTCATATTTAAGAGACTGATAACCAATTGATTTTAACCAATCATGAACATTCATATTTGAAAGACCGACATCCCATTGATTTTAACCAATCATAAACTTTCATATTTAAGAGACTGATATCCAATTAATTTTAACCAATTATGAACATTCATATTTAAGATACTGAAATACAATTGATAGGTGGCTGATATCCGTTTGATTTATAACCAATCATGTACATTCATATTTAAGAGACTGACATCCAATTGATTTTAACCGATCATGAGCATTCATATTTAAGAGACTGGTATCCAATTGATTTTAACCAATAATGAACATTGAAATTTAAACGGCCGATACCCATACCCCTTTTTACAAAACTTCCGCGAACTGTAATCCCAAGTAATTTATTTCATAATTGTTAATGGTCAATTTTTTCTGGTTGTTATGTCTGGATGTTTTAGAAGCATGTTTTAGATAATTTTATATTTGTGGTTATAACTAGTAGATTATTATAATAGGTCGCGTAAAAACGACATTATGATGCAATTAGAAATAAAAAAAATAGGTGCTTAATATTTGACCTAAATTTCAAGAGAAATATAAAAATTATATTCAATTCACACGGCAAGACGGTATCAATAACCGTCGGGCCGTGTTCAGTTAATATTATTTTTGGTATATAACAAAAACAACGATTTATAACAAAGGATATTTTTTAGAAAATTGAATAAACAAAAGGGTTTATTGTCTGTATTATTATCGAAGGTTATTAACTCCGACTCGCCCCTTGCAGCTTACGGCATAGGTCAATGCACCTACGTTTATTTAAGTTAGTATCCATACTTTTAAAATTCTTAAAACAAACTTTAACTAAGGTTCTCTTTGTTGTTTATTGGTATTTGTTTTGATATTATTATTTTATATGTTAAATAATAGTGTTTAAACTTTCATTGGGTAAGATTAAAGTAAAAATCTAAAAATTATGTTTAGAAAAATCTCACCCATAAACATTTAAACTGTTTCTTGTTATCCAATTCGTTAACTTTAATAGATAATATCTGGTAGAACAATTTCTTAGGGCACTTTGGCTTACAGTACACTAACAAATCCTTAAGTATTCCATCGTAAGAGTATCTCAGGGGTAGCCCCGGGGTGTCCTTGTAACTGCAACAAATTTTAATATAAAAATAAGTATACCTAGTTTACTGATAAACTGTTAATAATACAGTAATATAACACTAGCTCGTGCCCACGACTACATCCACATGTAAATGCTCCTATGTTAATATTCCTCAGGTACACGTCATATTAATCTGTAAACTACATTCAAATTGGTTCAATAGTTGTCTAGATAATTCGTATTCTAACAGGAAAAAGTAATGACTTTATTATATAATAGTTCAACAAATGTATACATTCAATAACAGTAGAACCATTAAACAAAAAGGTGTTAAAAATAAATATACATATATCCAATATTTTATATTATTAAAGCATGGCGTAGGGTTTAACCCTTTGCTCTCGAGGAATCGGGAGCGGAGCATTTTAAATGGCTCCACTGCGGAGCCCTCGAGTGCAAAGGGTTAAAAAAGTACATAAGCATGAATATATAGAGGATACATAAATACAATGGGTTTCAATTGACTATAGGGACTTGAAATTGACCAATCATGAACATTCATATTTAAGCGACTGACATCCGTTTGATTTTAACCAATGATGAACATTCAGATTTAAGCGGCTGACGTGCGTTACGTTTTAACCAATCATGAACATTCATATTTAAGAGACTGACATCCCATTGATCTTAACCAATCATGAGCATTCTCATATTTAAGAAACTGATTTTCAATTGATTTTATCTAATCATGAACATCCATATTTAAGAGACTGATATCCAATTTATTTTAAACAATCATGAACATATGAACATCCATATTTAAGAGACTGATATCCAATTTATTTTAAACAATCATGAACATTCATATTTAAGTGGCTGATATCCGTTTGATTTTAACCAATCATGAACATTCATATTTAAGTGGCTGATATCCGTTTGATTTTAACCAATCATGAACATTCATATTTAAGCGGCTGACATCCGTTAAATTTTAACCAATCATGAACATTCATATTTAAGAGACTGACATCCAATTGATTTTAACCGATCATGAACATTCATATTTAAGAGACTGGTATCCAATTGATTTTAACCAATAATGAAAGTTGAAATTTACACAGCCGATATCCATAGCCCTTTTTACAAAACTTCCGCGAACTGTAATCCCAAGTACTTAATCACTTTCATTAATTCATAATTGCCATATAAGGTATTTATAGAGACGCAATCTTTCATTTATTTGAACGACGTTCTATTTACAATATTTACAAAAGTTTCAACAAATCTGCTAAAGAGGATGACATACTTGGTAGCTACAAATGTAAAGAATGTATACATATTCAGTTCACATTTATTATGTTCATACCAAAACTGTTTATGGTAATATAGAATTATTCCTTTACCTGTCAAAAATTTTCTTAGGACACGTAATTCGCGCCGTCAATAATATACACAGTCATATAAACCCGATTTTCAAAATAACAATCTTTACGCAATTTTTAAATAATATAATAATTTTTATGAAATATTCTGCATTATGTTTTTTAGAAGCAATTTTTAACTATTTTATTCTTATTTAAATATAGTTCCCGTGTTTGTACCTTTATAAAGGTACAAACACAGGCTATATAACATATTAATCTAGTGACTATGAAATATCTTTTTTACTTTCTAACTGAATTGCTAAGATCATTTATCATAGAAATGTAATCGTTATCGTTAAATGTTTGCGTTATGCTCAAAATATACTGAACGGATTGTCAAGGAGTTTTCACCAGTAGATAGAGTGATTAATGAGGAAGGTTTAGGTATATAATTTGTCAGGGTTTTCTTTATTATCAGGGCGGGACAACGTCCGCCGGGCCCTAAAAATTATGTTTAGAAAAATCTCACCCATAAACATTTAAACTGTTTCTTGTTATCCAATTCGTTAACTTTAATAGATAATATCTGGTAGAACAATTTCTTAGGGCACTTTGGCTTACAGTACACTAACAAATCCTTAAGTATTCCATCGTAAGAGTATCTCAGGGGTAGCCCCGGGGTGTCCTTGTAACTGCAACAAATTTTAATATAAAAATAAGTATACCTAGTTTACTGATAAACTGTTAATAATACAGTAATATAACACTAGCTCGTGCCCACGACTACATCCACATGTAAATGCTCCTATGTTAATATTCCTCAGGTACACGTCATATTAATCTGTAAACTACATTCAAATTGGTTCAATAGTTGTTTAGATAATTCGTATTCTAACAGGAAAAAGTAATGACTTTATTATATAATAGTTCAACAAATGTATACATTCAATACTACGGTCAAAGCGCCACATATCGATTCAGGATTTTGTTCTTTTCTTGTCTGGCACTGTGAAAACATATTTTATGAATAATACCCATTATGATTCATAAATAAGGATCTTGTTAATAAATATCTTGGCGCTCCTATCCGATTCTAACATAGTTATAAACCGTCGCCTAGACAAAATAATATATTGTTGTGAATATTACCTATATTGGATAAAGACGAAAATAGTAACAGACATACCAACCAATATAACCAACCAACCTATATAACCAATCAACCAATATAACCAACCAACAAATATAATACAGTAGTAATACATACAAAAGTTAAATCATACGTTATCATTTCTAGATCGTCGTAAAACAACAGAGTTATATAGAACAAAAGCAGCAACGCCCAATTTTTAAATATATTGTTATTATTTGTATTACACATTTTTATTTTATTATAAATACCAAAAGTTTATTAAGATATTCTGTTCTCCAAAATATTATGCTGATAATTTCATTCCCCATTTATATGTGTAAAATATAAATAACCAATAATTGATGCATATATTGTAAGTAACAACAACATCTATTAAGTGAAAATAGATATTCCTGCTTTTTTTTTCACTGGCGTTACACATGATTTAAAGAAAAATATTAACGTAATATGTGCAATTGAAAAAAGTGAAATTCCAAAGTTTAAAACTTACTTTACCTAGTTGAACTTCATTCATACATTACATAAAAAAGAGTCCTCTATCACGTCTGACTGTTCGCGATAAGCTCAAAAACTACTGAACGAATTTTCATGTAATTTTCACTGCTAGATTCATAAGGAAGGATTTGATATATAATTTGTCAGTTTTTTTTAATTATCAGGGTGGGACAACGTCCGCCGGGCCCGCTAATACTTTATAAGTATACTTACTTTTGACACTTGAAGAACTGTATTAGATAAGGGTCGACGTTGAGCCTGTGTCCGACTGCTCGCGCCATCTGGTCGTATCGCATCTGCATCGACAGCTCCATTGTGAACCTTATTGCAAAAGAAATACGGTTGATATCGATCAAGTACTTGTCCAATTTCCAATAGGAACGCCATTTTAATTTCTCCTATATTTTCCATAATCAACCCTTATAAGTTTTCCTCTAAAAAAAACCTGTATGAAGTATGTATGCTGAATGAAAAATGTTTACCTCAGATTTTTCGAATATATACTGGAAACTCATCATTAATCTAACCATGTATTCCAAATCCAAATAAGGCATACAGTATAAATTCTTTATAACGAAGTTCAAGGAATCGAGCATTTCTTTCCGTTATAAAGAGTTTTAGTTACACGGAACGAAGAGATGACATAAATGGTTTTGTGGTAAATCAACCAAATTAAACTAATTTGTACGTTATAGAATGTTTTTTGTTATAACTAACGTCGTTCTAAAGAGTTTACACTGTATGTTTTATGTGAAAAATCTATAGAAGCGATTCGGACCGTCTATTGGTGTGGTGTCGCGTCGCCACGATATATGATTTAGAAATTTTAATTTCTGTATACGAATTTACATATGAATTAACTATCAACCGACCGCGACTTCGCCCGTGTTTGTACCTTTATAAAGGTACAAACACAGGCTATATAACATATTAATCTAGTGACTATGAAATATCTTTTTTACTTTCTAACTGAATTGCTAAGATCATTTATCATAGAAATGTAATCGTTATCGTTAAATGTTTGCGTTGTGCTCAAAATATACTGAACGGATTGTCATGGAGTTTTCACCAGTAGATAGAGTGATTAATGAGGAAGGTTTAGGTATATAATTTGTCAGGGTTTTCTTTATTATCAGGGCGGGACAACGTCCGCCGGGCCCACAAGTAGTTTAAAAAAGACTGATACTCGTACAAACTTTATTTCCCCTTTTTTAACACTTTAAGGGCAGACTTTCCAAAAATCTTTTGCTTAAAAATGCAGGTGCAAATTTTTACGGCCAGTAGTGTCGACTGTGCGTTGATGTCAATCAGTTAATCTTTTAAATATACCACGTGTTAGATTAATCTCTTACAATATTCTAAGAGATGATAGTTCGTGGTCATATTTAACATATAAAATAATAATATCAAAATAAATACTAATATATATCGAAGAAAACCTAGGTTAAAGTTTGATTTAAGACTTTCAAAAGTATAGCTACAAACGTAATAATAGGTGCAATGACCGGTGCCGAAAGCTGCAAGGGGCGACCCGGAGTTAATAACCTTCGATAATAAAACGGACAATAAACCCTTTTGTTTTGTTCATGCCTATCCCAAATTTTTTTATGCTTCACTTTCAATTATCCCGGCGATCATTGACACTGTGCTTTAACATAGACGCGTAGAGGATTGAGTATAATTTTTGTATTTTTCTTAGATAATTAGGTCAAATATTAATCACCCATCTTTTAAATGATTTAGAACGAGAAGCCAGTACTCAATAACCTGTGTAAATATTGCGACTGACTAACCTAACATGTGGTATAGATGATAGATATAAAAAAATGTTGATCAAGAACTCACCCGGGGTCATTGGGGACGGTTTTATCGACGAACTGGACCTCGACTTTGTAGAATATGTACTTGAAGTAGTCCTGGCAGGTCGGCAGCTCGAGGTCCTCGTGTCGGTGGTCGGCGCGCTCGAACACGATAATGTCACCGTCCATCAGCTCGTCCAATACCTGGCCGCGTGCACACGACTCAATCCGAGGGTAGGCAGGTTTACGCACACGCAAACGTTCAGAACGGGTGGTTAAGCGCACTACCACTACCGATTCGGTACAACACTTTGGATCTCTTTTTAGTGAATAGATGGCTAGTCCACTATACTAAGAGTTAGAATAGTAGGCTAGTCGTTATAAATGCTCTATGACTGATGACGTCATTACAGGTTGTTAAAAATCAACAATATCAATCAATCACAGTGTTCAACGCGTTATCATAGTCATTATTTTCAATTAAAGTTGCCTATTTATGTCAATGAAATGTACCGCGCACCTTCTTCTTGCGGAATAAATCGTTGTGAGATACTTACTCGGCAAAAGTAACATACAAGATCAGGTTCTCGGAGACGCCTACACCAGGCCAGAGCTTGTACTAATAGGTGAAGGCGCTATAAGATATTTGTCTTTGATCTGCGGGAGATGGAATCACAGGCGAGAAAAGCACTTTAACGAGTACCTCTAGCCCCAGAACCCCAGAACTGTAGTGTGGAAAGGGGCATATTCTACTCGAGATGACTTCGCCTTGCGGAAATTTGGATCTATGCTGGAGAGCCAATAACACTCTTGGTAGTTAGTACAGACTCGGGGCGTATTAGTAGTTAACGTGAGAAAACCAGGCTAAAAAGCCATAGAGGAGTTTTAGTGCAGAGGGAAGGGAAAGTGCGTATGGAGAAAGAAAAACTTATTGCAAAGTTACTGTTAAAAAAATCACGTACGTAGTTACAGAGGGTGGAGAGACAACCTTTTCAAAATAAAAATGGTGGGTGACTGTTGGAAAAGAAGTTTCATTCGCTGCCGGGTCGAACCAAAGAGAGAGGAGCGGAGGCTCTCATAATGTGAGGAACAAAACATTCATATACTGTAAAGTTGTTTGTACACCGTTAGCATCTTGCTCAAAATTTTGAATTATTTTCTTCTAAATACAGTACTTTTATTTATTGTCCTGAACCGAGATAACAATTTATGAAATACAAAGTGTTGTACCGATTTCATGAACTAAACTAAATATTTTCATTCAAAATATTACCTAGGAAACTAAATAAAATATTGTAAATAAATAACAGTAGAACCATTAAACAAAAAGGTGTTAAAAATAAATATACATATATCCAATATTTTATATTATTAAAGCATGGCGTAGGGTTTAACCCTTTGCTCTCGAGGAATCGGGAGCGGAGCATTTTAAATGGCTCCACTGCGGAGCCCTCGAGTGCAAAGGGTTAAAAAAGTACATAAGCATGAATATATAGAGGATACATAAATACAATGGGTTTCAATTGACTATAGGGACTTGAAATTGACCAATCATGAACATTCATATTTAAGAGACTGACATCCCATTGATCTTAACCAATCATGAGCATTCTCATATTTAAGAAACTGATTTTCAATTGATTTTATCTAATCATGAACATCCATATTTAAGAGACTGATATCCAATTTATTTTAAACAATCATGAACAT
>MU160395.1:48339-60862 GCA_015888305.1 Antheraea pernyi | reverse complement strand
ATTTATACCCAACCCAACTACTCATTGCTTCCTACAAACATTCTCAATCCAATATTAACCAATAATAGTTTTTGAGTGCGAGAACAGACAGAAGTGGCAGAGGACTTTGTTTTACACGACATAACAGAAAGAACGCATGTTGCGCCAGCACTACTCTTTCAGTCGTTTACTCTGCCTTCTTTTTCTCCTATTTTCTAACATCATTTCCTACTTTTTCTTCTCGTTATAATAATTGCATTCACTTTTACTTGCCCACTATATTTCACGCATCGTCTTACTGCATCACCAACATCGTTATACCCTATGGTATAAACCAGCTATACTCAACCTCAGCCCGCCGTGTCTTTGTAGTTGGCCCACCCGATTATACTTTATTTTCAATTATTTTAAATTTCCTGCCCATTAGAAAAACTATGACGAAGCTGAGTAAATTAAATAGATCCCAGATGACCCGACCGCGATGCGTTCCTTATGACATAAGGGTTATACCAAGCTTGTTTTATTGGACAACCATTTTTCACTACATTAATACGTGGTTAATTTGAAATTACGTTTTTTTTTTCATTTAAAACCAAAATTATGTAGTTTTCAGCACGCAACACCATGAGTAAAACATGTTTGTGGCCTCTTTAAAAAATGGTTAAGTAGAAATGGTCTAAACGATGGGATTGTTTCAAAATATAAAGTGTCACTAGATTTGCATTAATTATAGGAGTAACATAAGTTATGCATTATTTAATCATAACTTTTCACGCTTAAAACCAAGACGGCGATACCCGAAGTGTGACATCTACACAAACGAACCAACAAGGAAATAGGGCTAAGTTCGTTACAATCAACAGTATATTGTAAAAAATAATAAACGCATATCACGAGATGACGCACATATTTTCATTTTATTGAAGCCGACATATGCTGCCTGAAAGTAACATCTCTGAATAAAAAGAAAGGAGATATAATAAAAAAAAGATCTACGCATAAATGAAGCAAAAAGTTAAGTCTCTTTTTTTGAAGAAAGTTATTTCCGGAGCTAATGATCCAATTCTAAGAACACTTTCACCAATAACAGATCACATTATGCCTAAGTAGATTACAATTTTTTTTTAATTATTTGAATATTTCGTACCTCCTTTTGCAATGCAGCATCCGCATCGGTGCTGACGAAATACAATAACTTCGCAGATTCATCCCCAAATACGACCGCAGCATCTTTGAGTTTCTAAAAGACAATTAATTCATAATTTCTTGCAGAATTATGTACAGAAATATGATACGTTCTTAAAATTAATTTTATTACTAGACATACGGATCAAAACTCCAAAATTTGACCCAAATGTTATTCCGCTCTTAAATCTCCATAATTATTGTCACAAAATAACGAAATAAATTCAAAACAGCGTTAGAGACATTATCAGTGTATTCATAAAATACTGTAGCAATTATTTTTTCCTCTTTCTGTTACAATAGTTATTAACAGTTTTCATATTATTTATGTTAGATCTGTAAATTAGTTTAATGTTTAGTTTCATTGAAATTTAATTTATTGTTGGAGCATGCCGTGGTTGTCAATAATTATGACTACATTTATATTTAATTACAATAGTGTTAGTATATTTATAAATGTAGTGTAATGTTGATGACCCACAAAAATAAATAAATAAATAAGATGCTTTTTTTAAAACTCTCATTGTTAACGATTATATTACTACTAATACTTCACTCACCTCTTTATCCTTTTTCGCAGAATCGCAAAGTTTAGCTGAAGCATCGCACAAACGTAACATGTCATCTAAAAACAATTTTCTCTCATCGTCTCGTAGCGATGTACTGAACGACTTACCATCTGTGAAAATTATAAAATTTCAAATATCATCGAGTCAAATTATGTCAACAACCACTTTTTGGTGTATTCCAGCAACTACAATTAGAAGTCAGTCCTCTCGTAAGATTACTCATTTTAAGCCACATCGTCATTTAGCAACAAATTAAATTGCAGAATTTTAAATCCCACCTAAATCTTACACTGCACACATAGTGAAATGTGCATGTAAAAATGTAAAAAGCTTATAACTTAATATCAGTTAAAATAATTTTTACCTTGCACGATTGAAGACACAAGTTGAGGTAAAGTAGTCATTGCCTTACAAGCGTTAGGGTAATCCATTTTTTCAGCATCTGTAACAGCGTTACATGTAAAATCTGTTTTACTCTTTGGCTTCCTTACATTGATAATCTTCAGCTATTTTCTTCCTCCCTAAAGTAACTCAAGGTATTATACATTTCGAAATAATAATTAGCTATACATCCACTCAAATGTTTCATTTTCCTTGACACAGTCGATAGACGACCAAATAACATGAAACACACCAACTTTGCTAAATTTTTGTGAAGACCAACTTTTCTTTCCTAACTCTTCTCTATTGAAACAAATACGAACTTTTTACAACTGTAACCATATTCTTATGTATACATTTGCTTTGTAAAAAATATTTAGTCATATTTTTATTCACGACAAATGTTATCTATTTTCTTGATTATTATATAATCAGCGTTATCATAAATTTCATACATTTTTGCACATAAATGGATATGCTTGTAAACTGCTTTCTGGGCAAAGGTACAATTGTTAGCAAAGTTGACGCATTTGACGGTATACTAGTAAATCGCATAAGTTATGTGTTAATCAAGTAACCGCTCTCCAAAAAATTTACGCTTGAAATTAAATAATAATTCAAAGTACGAAATAGCACACTTACAGTTAGCAGTGATGAGTGAGGCTACTTCAACTGAAGCAAGAGCTAGTTTATCTTCTATTTGGTCCTGTTTATTTACCGCATCACTGGCGTTCAGAGCTGGTCGGTGTGCAGTTGTATTTTCAGGTTTACACAGCTAAAATACAATTCAATATTAATATTATGTCCCCGTATCATTATAATTATATATGTGAGTTAGCCCCATCCCTGGACTAGACTTCGACTTTTTTTAAGAGAGCATTTTCATATTAAATATAGAATGAAGAAAACTTGCATAATGTGGATTTGTTTTCTGGCCTTTCGTAATATTTTAGAAACGTGTGTACGTAAAGGTAGATGTGCACTGCAAACAGGAGTTGTTACAGCCAATACTTGTAATATAGAAAATATGGTTTTATGAGAACACCCATTTAAAGAGTTCAATGAAGTCATTTCTGTTTCCTACCCTCTTTTATACCCACGACAATAATTAAAATAAAACAAGCAAATAGAAATATAATAGAAAGTAGAGCAATAGATCCAGACCAAGTTTTATACATTTATGTGGTCAGGCAACTGTTTGGATCATTAAAAGAAAGAAACATTTTTCAGTATTTAGATGCAGCAATAATTACTTATTAGTGTTTTCTTTTTATCTTCATTTCATTTAGGAACTAAGCTAACGTCCCACGGAAATGATCGACAACGCTAATAATTTAATCTCTTAAATTAATCAATGAAAGGCTTAGAAGAGGTAATTTTCCAAATGACTGGAATAAATGATGTTTATAATATTTTCAGTCGTAAATTTAATATTGATTTAGAGAATACAAATTTAAAAAAAATTCATTCTTAGTAGCAAATTTTTATGAGATGTTTCAGATATTAAGTAATACCTGCAGAGGCTATAAATAAAACTACATGTTTATCCCAGTTCAGCTACTGCTAAATACACGTAAAGGTAGAAGACTAGTACCAAGACCTTGAAGAAGCAAACAGAAAGAAATCGTTAATAATCCTTCCACACTCTGCAATATGAAAAATGGTGTGTGAAAGTTCACACACAGTAGAAGTGAAACAGTATTCTTGTTAATTGTTAAAAGAATGGGAGGAATACACAATTGCACCTCCATCAACATTAGTTTACACCATTATTTTGTAATATTTTAATAATATTAAAAGTGGTAATAATATACAACACTTAATAATTTTTAAATATCAACGTTTCTCTCTCTTATTGTATATATTTCGAGTACATTGAGAACATATTATCTCACAGCCTAAATCCTATATATATATTTCTAGCTATTTATCTTTCATTACACATTTTCGTTTTATAAAATCCGATTCACACCGTCACAAAAAAATTTGCACTTCAAAAAATAAACCCACATGCTTCAAGTCATCTGCAGCCTGTTGCACAACCTTCTCTGCATCATCAATAGACTGGAAGTACTGTTGATGAAGACGTTTTTCCTTGTCATCAGTACGCTTAGGTGGAGGAGGAGGTGCTGGTCTAGTTTTACTCATCGAAATTTGCGTATATCCTGTTTGAGCGTTTGATGATTGCGCTGGAGCTGTGAAAGAACGAGAGTATTTTTTCATCAAAGGTTAGAAATTAAATTGTTCCCGAATAACGAGTGACACCACAATACACCGGATGTAATACACGCCATAGTAGATGATGCAGTTAGAAGCTTTCGGTCAAGAAGAAATTCGTGAGTATAACATTCATAATATAGAGTATAATATAAGTATGGTGGTATGGTTTTTTCTAAATCCGCTTTAAAGTTAGAAATATGCCACCAAGCGCCTATAATATCCATTCTAAGCTTAGTGTGTTTACCATCTTTTACTATATACATCGTTATTTAACATAAAATGTTCATTTCTCGTTTAAATTCCTGCGATACACATGTGTACTGGCATGTGAGCCTCACGAATTCAAACGTGTATTTCATGTCTGTCTACTAGGCTAAACCAACCCAGTTCGAAAATAAGGGAAAAAGTGAAATCTCTTCCACCATATGTATACCTGTGTATATGTGTCTGCACAATGTGGGTGTGCCGGTGAGGGAGTGCTGGAGATCAACAATATACAGTAATCAAGATAAATGTTAAGGGAGAAGCCGTAACAGTAACTTCCTTTTGGCGGAGATCGGCTATGAATAGTAGATTTCGCAGTTGTCGTTATCATCTTTGGATTGGATTTGGATTACTGTCATGAACATTAGGAAGAATGACGTCATTAGGTCTTGTTACGATCGAAAATAAATGAATAAAACATTTTTTAATTGACAATTGAAGTACTTACCATGGTTCTCTTCCGAACGCATGGTCTCCAAGAAACCTCTGGTGAGGTCTACGTTCTTAGAGCTGCCGGGTTTCGCTGCTACTGCTGGTTTGGTTTTAGCACCAGATGAACCATCTGGGAATAACGTTGTCGAAGAAGAAACATTGAGAATATCAGATCATGAGAAATAAAAGAGTAAAAAAAATGGAATAGTATGATCAATATAGCATTTAAAAAACATTTTTGTAAAATTGGCAGATTTTTTTATATTAGGATGGTGACAAATAAGTGTGAGGTCCACTTGATGACAATAGGTCATCATAGGCTATATACTCTCCCAAAACTACTTGCGTGTTACTGATCTATTAGAAACCTGTTCATCTAAGTTTGAGTAATTCAGTATTATAATCCCCTTGGAATAACTTGACCAGAGAACCCATTCTATGATCAAAGCGTTCGCGAGAAGAAACTCTTTGGATACCAATTTGTGAGAAACCATATTGTTTCCAGATATGAAGATGAGCCTGATGAGAGTAACAGCAGGCAGCATATCCAGCAATACCTCAGCAGACAATTCATTAAACAAACAATAAAATACTCTGAAGAAGGCGAGATCTCCCCTTAAACTTAATACTTCGATACCGTTTGTGAGTTATTTGTTTTATAGTATAGCATGTAGTTTTCTATATTCAGGACTAAAAGGTAACGATTATGTGCCATTTTAAGACAGGAAAAGGTAACCACAAGCTTCCCCCACTCCTACGAGAGTAAACTGAAAGAATATTCAAAGCAAATTTGATTTACCTTTGGGAATGTCACGCAATGAGCCCTTGATCTTATTCAGCATATCTTCTAAACGTCGTAGTTCAGTCTCTAGAGCCCGGCGTTCCTGATTATCAGGTAACTTGGTAAAGCTTCTCGACAGGGTTTGGCTCGCTGTCCACACTCCATCCACAGCGGACAGTACCACAGACTGGCACTGAGGGTCTGAGATTGATGGAGCCGTTACCTAGTGCAATTAAAAATAACGGTCATTTTAAAATCCATCATAATCTTCTTACCCTTATGCCACATAAGTTGGGACGGCACAACATGTTTCTCGTGTTGTGATGTATGATTTGGCTTCATTTTTACGACCGGCCGCCTGACATCAGTCCTCCTTGGGATTATTTTGTTTTACCACTATATGTTTATGATTATTATATATCTTTTAGCTTTACAACATTATAATGCTATAACAAATAAAGGCGGCCTTAACAGAACTACAATCCTTAACACACTAAAGTCAAGTCAAGAAAAACATTTTTCGTAATTTTTGGTGTAAATTGGAACGAAAAAATGCCAAGTTATAGCTTCCCCTCTTTTTTTTTCATCACACGTATTGATGAGCTGATTGAACTGAGCTGATTGACTGCATGTGAAAATATTTAAGTTTAAAATTTTTTAATATATTTTCTTGTTTATTAAAAAGAAAGCAAGCTAAAGAGACCATTCTGTAGTTGTAACCTTTAAAGCACATCCATCGACGTATACCAGTAACTTCATTTAAAAGCAACACTCCCAAACTTAACACGTTACCATTTTCAAGGAAATTGTCGCTTATATACTAAATTACATTACCTGAGCAGCAGTTAAAAGTGCCTGTGCAGCATCAGCGACCTTGCCTCCCTCACAGTCCAACTCCTGCCTGGTGTCGGCATCCGAATGCACTGCAAGTTGCTGAACACTCGCCAGTAGCTGTGACGCTGCACCACAAGCACCGGCAGATAGATCGATAATCTGGATGAGTTATAGTTATCGTTACGTTTCTATTATAAAAGGGAAAGATAGAAAGATAAATTTAGCCGTAGAACTGACCTGCTGCTCCCTGTCAACATCCACTTTACGCGCAGGTCTGAATACATAAGTCAGATTTCCCGATGCTGAAGCATACTTTTCCGCTGCGTCATTTAACTCCTGGAACGTAACACTTAAATGTAACAATAACATGAGAGAATAATTTCACAAACTTCCTTTCGGTTCCAAGCTAAGTGGAACTTGTAATATGCCAACAACGCCTATACTAATAACTCAAGATATTATTTGTTTGTCTGATCACATTAATATCTGAATCCACCAGATTTGAGTTTTTTTAAATTTATTAATGGAGTAATTACCATACAAAATGGGGCCGAGATAAACAGAATAAGAATAGAGAGTAGTGGTAGCTCGGAATGTAGTACGGTTCGCGTTATCAAAAGACAAAAATCAGTAAAATTAAAACCGAGTACAATTGAGGAACATAGCCAGTAAGTGACATACATCTTATATGTTGATGTGATCTTCTAATCATCTCATCTTACGTTAAATGACCATGTAATTTAAGATGGTAACTGACTGAACCTAGAGAGAATGCTTCCAAAATGATGCTATCCTACCAGTATATAAAATTACATTGAGTCTAATATACAATATTTTTATTACATGGTAAAGAAACTTTTTCCTTTATTAATAAGTAATCTCGTATTAATTAATAACTTTCTAACCCTTCCCTACAAAAGATGGCAACGCACTTGCGACTCCTCTGGTGTTGTTAGTGTCCATGGACGGTGGTGATCACTTAACAGCAGGTGACCCACATGTTCGTTTGCCACCTAAGACATAAAAAAAAACAATATTTTTATTATATGGTAGAGAAACTTTTTCCTTTATTAATAAGTAATCTCGTATTATCGTATCGAATAAAAATTATGGAAGAAAAGTATGAAGGTAATAACTTTTAGTGACTAGAGTGAAAGTAACACTTTTCCCGCTATAGTTTTAACGTTGGGGTTAAACATAATGCAAAATTTTACGAAGATTAGAATTCAAGCCAGGTATAGGAAACAAAACATTTCCAATAATATATAATTCCAATAAAAATATTTAACTATAAGCAATGACGTAATTTCTGTTTTGACTTTCATGAGCATTCGCAGTATAGATTTTATTTACCTTATTATGAGGTCCAGCGTTAGCACAAACCGCTTTACTGGCATCGCAGAGAGAACGGATCTGTTCCAGCATGACTTTACCCTCAGCTGGTTCCATAGTAGAACTCAACATCTTCGCATCTTGGGGTAAAGGTGAATAGAATTTTATTTTATTTCATTTATGAGTAGAATGCTGCTACCTATTTTCAACTCTATTCTCATGGGACGTTGGCTGTGACTAAGCTGCTTCTTTGCTGTTTCTAAAGAGCTATCAAAATTCCAGTGTAATAACAATTACTCTCTAACCATGCATCTGGCTAGAAACTGGAGTTACAAAAAAGACTTGAATATGGCTAACATTACCAATAACAAAATAGAAGGAACGAAAAAACAAACAATTGAGGTACTACGTCACTTGTGCTTGCGTTATGGTGGCCATAACAGTATTTTAGTGAGGTACAGCACACAGACCTTCATAATTTAAATGGTTAGGATTATCTGTAAAAAAATTTGTCTACTCACAGTTCTATCCATTTCTCAATTTTAATATGTTATAGTAATTTTTTAAGCTTAATGGAGAACTCGTGCAAAAATAACAAAATTGTTAGTTCGACAAAATTTCAGCAAACATAAATATATAGCCATTAAGTAGAAATAAAATCATGTAATGGTATAGAATTGATTTAAACCATCACATGATAGGTACTGAGTACTAAGCTTTAACAGCGTCAATAGCGTAAGTAAAACAGGAATTTGTTAATTGGACATAAAACAAAAACAAAATACATTAAAAAACAGTAATTTTATTCATGGAACAACTAAAGTTTAAAAAAAACCTTGTTTGTTTCCATCCTTTCTGAGACACTCACCTTTGATAACACCAGGAAGTAGCAGAGTGACAACTCCGACTGCTTGCTCAGCTGTTGCATAATCAGGATTCGAACGATCTGATAAATCATATCGCCTTATTTTAGTACTTATGACTCGATTTTACACTTGTAGGTATATACATCGTTATGGTAGAATAGGAGTACTAGATAAGCAATTTTTTTTAATTTGCCTACTTCTACTTTTTCGAATTTAATTAATAACAAGCGTGAATTGATGTAAAATGGAGTAAATAATATTAATACTCAAGGAATTCTGCATCTTCTTTAGAAAAGAAGCTATAAATAATACATACATCAAAAACGCTTATTTTCCGACTATGGGATAAAGAAAGAAAACATTTATCTGACACGTACGATGCATATACACAAAATACAAGTATATACACAAAATAACTCAAAAGGCATAATAACGAAGCATTACATACAGTCAAAAAGGTCATTGTCTTAGCAAAGGTTGCAGCCTTGCAAAAATATAATGTATTATTTTAAATGAAATTACAATTACGAGTTAAACTTCGAAACGGTTCAACTATTTTGACAAGAATTATTGTCAACTAGCTGAGCCGTGCAATTTCTATTTGTTTATTAGCGGTTTCTATTTTTAAATGCGAAAAATCTTAATACTGTTTGCTGCCGAGCATGACCGGAACCACACTCGGCAGCGATAAGTCCGTTCCCACCGCCGCTGCCAGAATGCGGTGCTGCTCCCCCCACGGGCTGCAGCGACATCTACCGTTTTCACTTGTGAATCCAAGCTCACTCAGGGACTCACTCAAACATATACCCAGTTGGTATGTGAGAAATATTTTAAAATAAATCTATAACCCGTTCGCAACATCATCGCAGTTTGTTTCCAGACTTTTGCATAATGGCAAAGCAGTAATTATAAACTTTAACGGAGAGAAATTTAAATCAATAAAGGGTCATAGGCGTTAAATCAAAATCACAATTGCAGTAAAAGAATAAACGGCAACATAAAGTTAGCGTAAACCCATCTGTATGAGAACGTTATCGAAGGTACCAAATAGAATGTAAAATAAAATATGAAAGTTATTAAACTTTGGTTTTCCATCGTACATTTCCTTCTTCCATGTACTTTTTCATACGGTTAATCCAATTTTGAAAACATTTATGCCGCCCCTCCTGGCACTCCTGGTGACCTCAGAACATCATTTTTACATTCTTCAATAGCTTATGATGTTGAAAATCGAATCATCGATCTTGTAAATAATTAGTAATCTGTCACTATGTCGCACACCAAATTTTACGTGATATTGTTAAATCTGGTCGTAAAAAAATATTAATGCTCGAAGTTGAGCGATACGTTTTTGAAATTGTGAGTAATTCATCAAGAACACAATTTTTTCACAATCAAACGTTAAAGTATGATTGTTTGTTCGAGTATCTGACTCATGTCTATGGTTAGGGAAGTTAGAATCTCATAGTACGTCAGTTGCCTGTCTGTCATGTTACTATTATAATGCGTACAGTATCTATATTTTAATTGTACATGACGAGAAACAGACTACCACCAATAAATTCGTCATTGAGAATAATACGACCGATTTCGAATTGTACAAACTAGCTATATACAGTCGATTTGCATGATGCGTTATTTTTTTACTTTATGCTTTATTGACAAAAGCAGTTCCAATGCGAGTGATACTCTACTGAGGCGTCGAAACTATATTTAAAATCTTAGTAGAAGTGAAAATTTTAGTAAGTTAAAAGCATCGTAATGTAGACACGCAATATTTTAAATGCCGCCGAAATGTAAAAACAAGTGACCAACAGATTGAAACAAACTGCATTTTAAGCCCAAAGGATTTCATATTTCAAAGGTTATAATTAGTTTTTTAAATATTTATGATGTAAGCGACAAGTTCCGAAAATGTTTAACGCGCCCTGCGTATTATATTTAATGAACTCACTTGAAGTGGCTGTGAGGAGAGAAGCGATAGCCGCATTCAATTGCGCCAATTTTTGTGACAATTGTTCTTTTAACTTCACGCCGTCTTCTTTCTCAATCGGTGTACTAGACACTGGCTGTATTTAAATGCTAACTTTTACAACTTTATCCAAAAACACAATAAGAAAGAACACGTTGAGGATAACACATTAAGAAAAAAGTCGAGACACACTTAAGAAATAGAAGTGAAAACTTAAAACAATGGAATACTGTGTACTTTTTTGAATTTTTCAAACAATAGTAATCTCAATTGATTATCTTTCATAATTTGTAAATGGAAATTATCAACATCAGTCTGCTTTTGACATGTATTGGCACTCGGAGAAATAATCGTATACATTTTGATGTATTGGCCACTTCAAACTCCTAGAAATCCACAGTTATTTCCCACATACTTTAGTACTCCCAAAACATTTCTCAGGTTTAGGTTTCCTCACGATTTTTCCCTTCACCGTCACCAATTTAAATTAGTAAATATACGTGTATTCCGAATCTGCAGACATGGAAATGATATTCCACCCGTTAAACCACTAGACCACTCCGACTTTTAGTTAATTAATATTAATTCCTAAAAATGACACTTCAAGAGAACCTAATCCACACAATAATACAAGAATGGAGATTGTTTCCCACATCGGAGATTGAGCGTTGCTTGATTTGTTGACGTTTCAAATCTCATTATAATACTTATGAATACTAAAAATAAGTAAAAAATAATATTTTACCTGTTTAAGCTCTTGGTCAGCAGCTTCCAACCATTTTTGTACCTGAGCCATTGTATTAATAAACTTTAATTTCTCTGTCTCTTGAGGTGAAGGCGCGTCGGACACCAATGTTGCCAATTTTCCTGATATAATTATAGTCTTTATTAGAAATAAACTTTACAATACCCAAGGCTTAAAATTATAGTATGTTCATCATGATTTGTGAAAACTTTAAGTAAATCGTTTGCTGGCTTGGAAGAGGAATCCATTATAAACTTCATTACCTATATCATCATCACTCATCAGTTTTGAAAAGAGAAAGTTCAGAATACTTGGAAAGCACCAAACTCGGAGGTTATGAATTTTCGTCTAAAACTATCTTATTAGAGATGCAAGTGCATACGTGAGATCAGACATTGGAAGGGTTTGGAAGTGAAGGCCCATTTTTTTGCTTTTTGCAGTTTGCTTTTTTTCTACACACACACTTTGACTATTAAGTCTGCACCATACAATACTCGATTGTAAAATAAAGTATCAAATTAATACTTATACAGTGAGTGTGCTATTTGGAATCAATCTATATAAATTATTATTTTAACGAATGCGGTACTCCCTACTGAAAAATGATATAGCTGTAACTATTAATTTAACTGGACTTATTCTAAGCTTATTTATAAGCACTTTCGTTTGACTTTGACAGTAGATATCATTGATTTCGGGTGAAGTACCTAAAATGTCTCGCCCCACCATGGCAGAGTGGCGCGTTCCGTGCGTTACCATCTTTTTGCTTTTTTGAATGTAATAAACCAGGAAGAATTTAAATATTAAGCTTCGAATAAGGTGGGTAAATTAATATGCATTTGACTGTACGGTAAAACGCTTCTATTGGTGCGATTTCGCCACCTTACTCCCATTATTGTAGTTTTGCAAGCGGTACAGATTGCTGTACTTTTATTTATTGTAGGACAACATAGTACCAGCACT
>MU160395.1:8487-26828 GCA_015888305.1 Antheraea pernyi | reverse complement strand
TGCATTGATGCGTTTCGTTAGGTCAGTGGTCGCCGTTGTTTTTGGGCTGTACTGTGCTTACCATCAGGTATAGTGCAGTCACTTTGCCGTGCTACAATAAAAAAAAAAGTGAAAGTCATATAACCAGAAAACCCGTAAGTATGATGATGCACTAATATAGCAGAAGACTGAAGAAGGTAAAAATGTATATAAAAATTGTTAGTAATGAGATAACCGACCCCAGTTATCCACGGGTGGGATGAAGTACGGCTCGGCCATCACAGCAACGTGTATTAACCACTGCACCATACTCTGGGACATAAGGTCTTGGGCCCTGGCACAGTGGTTGAGATTCCCTTGTAGAAAGTGGAGTGCCATTATTATTGGCACTCCATTTCAACCAGTAGGGACGTCGTTGGTGCTTCTTTGGCAACCAACGTCGTCGAGGATTGGGGAGAATTCTCGACCCTCTCCTTACTCTTTTTCTTCCTCAAACCCTTAGTGGGTGCCGACGCAGACTTTCCACAGGCCTTACTGCCTATGCGGTGCCCAGAGGGCTTGTTGACGGCTTCGCAGATCGCACAGTAGGGGTCAGAGCTGCACTCGCCGGCTTTGTGTCCCGGTTGACTACACCGTAAGCACAGCTTGCTGCAGTCAATTTTAGACGAGCACTTGACCCCAACGTGCCCTTCACCGAAGCACCTAAAGCACCTCTGAGTACGAGGCGGCAGGAACTTCACCTGCGCAGACACCCATCCTATGAGAAGCCGACGCCCATCCGCGAGCTTCTTGGCAGCTTCTACTGGACATGATACAATCGACGTACACAACCCCCTCAGTCCAGGGCGGATGCCGTTTGTTTTGACCTGGGCCGGTGAACATCCAGAGGCCTCAGCGACGGCAGCCACTACTTCGTTTGGTGTGACGGACTCATCCAGACCCGAGATGCGCACATCGGCACACATCATGGGCCTGGAGACCTTGATTGCGTCCTCCGACACCACCTCTTTAATTTTAGCCGCCAGGGCATCAGCTTTGTCACCGCTAGTGGCACCCGGTATTTCAAACAAATACGCCCCAGTCACTGCTTTACGCCAGCGGATACCTGTGATACCGATGTCGGCTATCTTGACGTCTTTCTTAATCTTTTGTAAGACCTCCAAATAGGAGATTCCCCTTTCTTGTGCCACCGGCTGCAATGTCAGTGCAACTACAGTGGTTTTCGGGGGGCGTAGTTTGCGGGGTTTCCCTTTTTTGGAGGCTGCTATCTCCTTATTTTTATTTTTCTTCGCCTTTGCAGGCTTTCCGTTTTTACCTACGAGCACCCACTCTGCCTCAGCTGTATTAGGTGCGGATGGTCGCTTTGTCGACGCTGTTACGGAGGCCAATGTTGGAGCTGATACTCTTTCAGTTTTATCAGCTTTTTTGCCTTTCTTACCCTTCTTTCCTTGAGAAGCGACAACTTCAGACGGCCCAGCCTTCGGCGCAGCCACGACTTCAGCTGCAGTCTGAGCCATCCTTCGATCAGCAGCTAGCGAAGGCCGCAGTCTTTCCTCAGGAAGAAGCCTTCCCTGGAGAGCGTCAATTCGAGCATTAACGATGTTGCCGACAGTGTGCAACATTCTTTGCATTGCTTGCTCCAGCTGTTGCACCGTAACCGCTGAAGCAGGCCGCGCAGCGCTGTCGTTATTTTCTAACTGTGGCAGCGGCGGATACTCCTCTCTTTCCTTCCGTTTCTTCCGTACTGGAGAAGTAACACGTGTCTCTACAGGCAGAGACACAGGTTTAGGTCCAGGAATTGCTGCAGGCTTTAGAGTACTGGAATGGAGCTCCTTGGAATGGTCCTTTGAGTCGCTTCGACTTTTCGGACACTGTCAGTATAATGTCGACGTCTTTCAGGATGCGCTTGTTCAGGTCTAGAGTAAGCTGCTGTTCCGAACTAAGAGCTCTCAACTTCTTCGCAGCTCGCTCCAGCCTGGCTCTGGAAGCCTTCTCCGCTATGTCCTCTTCCGCCTTGAGGTACAACTCCTCTCTCCTCAGGCGAATGGCTTCGGCTCCTGCTGCAACCAAAGCCACGTACTCCCCAGTTATGGCTGGACATCCTTTCTTTCTCCTAGGCTCCCTGGGTACCGTGGGACGCGGCTCTGGCTCTTCTGTCGCTTTACAAGATTCTGTGTTAGAGGCGGAGTCCACAGAGAGGCAAACATCCATCTCTGCGTCCTCAGTCCTCTGGAAGAACTTATTCAGGTAAGGAGACTGTCTTCCGTCCTGTAATCCAACCGACACTATCGAGGACTTACTATGTGCGCTAGACACTGATAGATGGTCTAGAGATGGCGCCCTCTCCAACACAACAACTGGCAAACCTTTGTCCCCCCCCCAGACAACGAGGGGCAGCCTGAGCCCGAGGGCTCCGGGAGGGATTCTCCCGCGCCAGTGACGCAGGTACCCTCCTGGGGATGATTATCATCCTCCGTTAACTCCGGAAAAAGTTCTCATGTTTTTATTATATTATATTATGTTACACTATATTCAAATTACATTAGTAATCTACTTAGCTGGATTACAATTACCAATCAAATGTGTATTACGTTTCTTGTTCTCGAAGTTTATGTATGTATAGCATTGATCAATTTAACCTTTGCATATTATGCCACCAAGATATTAACCATGTCTAAGCGTTTTATTACATCTACAATACCCTTTTCAATATTAGCTGTAAATTATACGGGTGTTAAGTTGCCCTCAATTGTGCAAATATTAAATGCGGTAATTAATACGGTAATTATGCGGTTTGTGTGTAGCAAGATATAAGTTCCAAAAACTAATTTTAGTCCATCGTTATATACGCAACGTGTCTGTGGCAAAACGGACGGAAAATATGTAATTAATTAAAAAATGAAACAGAAAGAACTAGGCTTTCAGGACACAAGATCTTTATTTATATTATAAAAAAGATTTTATTAGGGCGTTTCTTCTCACCACCGAACATTACCATGACTACCGTTACAATCAGATCATTTTGTAGTGCCCGGATGAATGACGAAACACTTTACAACAATTTGCTACCTGTTAAAATTAATATTACAGTAATTAGCTTACCTCCTGTTCCTTATCGACGTGAGCCTTCTGTGCTGGTCTGAACACGTACACCAGCTTGCCTGAAGCATCTGCGAACTTTGCTACCGAGTCGTTTAAACCCTGCGATAATGTTTTAAAATCATTTGTAAATACATGACTATTTCATTTCAATCTTCCAATTAGGTTGAAGACCAATAAGTAGAGAGATATATTGAAAGTTTACAAACGATTTAGTAATAAAAACTTAAATAAAAAAACAAGAAAGTAAAAAAAATTGGCAAAAATTAAGGTGTTTTTGCTATATATTTATCTTCTTCGCTTTACTATTCTCTTTGATATAGTATTAAGAATAAATACAAGAAATAAAACAAATATAATGTCGATTATGTTGTAAAGATTAGAAAATTTTACACTTCCAAATAATTAAACAATTACACAGAACTGACCTCAGTCTTGGTGTCTGCGTCAGCACAAATGGCTTTACTGGCGTCACAAAAAGCATGCAGCTGATCCATCAGCGACTGACATTCCACTGAATCCTTGCTACCACCCAGCACCTTCGCATCTAAAAATGGTAAGTATTATACCTACACTGCAGCCATAAAGAAAAGACGAGCATCTAACTAAAACATAAATTGGAGAAAAATCAAAATTCGTTTTTAGGTGGAGTGTAATTCTGAAATAGAAACTCGTACATAAACAGATAATAGATTCTATTATATACATATGCCTTGTTTCTTGATTTAATTTAATTTAAACTCAATACCACAAAAAACGATAGACGCACCTCTCTTTTTGGATGGCAGTATAAATAATTCCAGATTAGTTACTGTTGCGGCCGCGTAAATAGTCAATTAGGAAAAATAGTGTCAGCGAGGGTGGGAGCATATTTTGTTTGTCGATCGCCGGTCCAGTTTGCTCGCACACATCATAGGCGAGGGACGTGCGCGCTCCTATCGCCATAACCTATTTGCAGCATCACAATTCGTCAGCGCCGACCTGCGGCATCGAACCCTGCACCAGCCGGTGAGTGATCACAAAATTTGCTACTAGCTCTCTCGCTGACTTCGTATTTGATTCGCATCACAGGTGGTTTCCGATTAAAGGAAGCACCACCAGTTCCTATATTGTTCATCAAATGGCTGCCTGAGATAATGTGTGCTGTCAGTACTAGGTCTCTCTCTCTCTGCCTTGGGATCCTATGTCCCCAAACTATCGGGGCAAAGGGCAGACACAATGCTTCTCCATCTCGATCTGTCGATGGCTTGACGCTTCACCTCACTCCAAGCAAGCCCCATTTTCGCACACTCTGCAAGCACAGATCTTCGCCAGGTTTGTCTAGGACGACCACGTTTCCGCCTGCCTTGGGGATTCCAGTCCAATGCCTGATTAGGGATATGGCTGTTGTCCCTTCGCAAAGTGTGACCGATCCAGGTCCATTTTCGACATCGCACTTGATGGTCTATGGGATCTTCATGGCACATGGTCAGTACTAGGTAGTGCATATAAATCGAAACTGTATTGAGTTTTACAGTAGAATTTAAATATACAGTTATCCGAGCAATAACCAAAAACTCATTTACCCTATAACTCTTTCGTTACATATCCCATAGGAATAAAGTGGCAATAAGAATAGTTATCGTCTTAAAATAGCCAATACCAATTACGTATAAATCATAATGCAAGCTAAAATTTGCAAATATTTCTATAACAAACTGACTCCCAGGAAGATTCTAGTATTAGATAAACAATGGTAACACTAATATTAAATTGATTGATTACACGTGATACATGATATATACGTATTAGCAGTTTCGAAGGATATTTAGAACTCTCTTCTATAGAGCTCCAAGTGTGAAAGAGGGCACAACTGGAAAAAAAAACAAGAAAAGTGAATACGAAATACTCACCTTTAACAAAATGAGGCAGTAATGTTGAAATGGTTGTGATAGCTTCCTCAGCAGTTGCATAGTCGGGGTTTGTGCGATCTAACAGTGGAAAAACAAATTGTTTACATTATTTTCTATTCTCTATCAACTTCCAGACTGCATATTAATAGAATGGCTACTCACCGGATGTGGCCCTGAGGAGAGAGGCGATGGCAGCGTTCAACTGCGCTAACCTTTGGGACAACTGATCCTGTAACTTCACGCCATCTTCTTCTCTCATCAGGCTACATATATTCGGCTGAAATTGAAAGTGTATCAGCACTCGTATTGGTTGAAGTTCAGTCGATTACTAGTATCTTAATCAGTCCATAAATGTACCTTCATTTGTTATATGCAAGGTCACATTTTACTTTTTTATTTTTGTTTTTGCTTTATTTTTGACAACCAATCTTCCTAATGCTATACTTCTACTACTACTACTTCCATTATCGCATAGGTAATAATACTATTTCTTGTGATAATTTCAACGTTCCTAACAAGACGGTAGCACCCTTTCAGTGTTAGATAGCTTATTTATAGAGGAAGGCTGTAGGCTATAACCTTTATTACGCTACTATATCACGCAATCAGTCTAAGACCAATAGGAGCGGAGCACCAATGTAGAATGATTCAAAATGATAGCGTTAGCCCAAAGTAAGGAAGTCCGCCCAATATTTATACCTAAATTTAGTGCTTAAATTTTAGCTTAAATATGATATATCACATCTTCAGTACTCACGGACTCAGTTCGAACGGATTTGAAGATTTATTATAATATATACAAAATTATGCCAATCCGAAACGCGTTTCTTAGTTGTCCGTATTTATTTATTTGGTTATCTTACCATGTGACGCGGATATCCTTTAACGGTTGGGACGAATATAGAGCTCTGCATTCGTATAAGAATTCACATAATAAAAAAGACGAGGAAAATATATGGTATTTTATAACAGGTCCTGTATAGGCGAGTTTTAATGCGTATGTCACTTGTTAATTTATTATTATGCGCAATATATACACACTTGAACATATATCTCTTAACTTGAGAATTATCTACATATATATAATATACATATCGTTGTGTGTAGCTCATCTCACACAGTATGAAGGGTTGCGAAAGAATGACAGCGAGACGAATAAGACATGAGTCGCCTGAGAGTACCTTCAGGAGGTTTAGGGCGTCCAGGGTTGAACGGTTTGACTGGAAGCTGTACTGTGCGTCCGACAAGTTCGGTCCCACGTCTTCCAGGTGCCGGACGACCCGGGAAGCAATCACTCTCTAGAGTGCCTTCCCGGTGTCGTCCAAAAAAATGAATGACTGATACGCGGACGCGCAGTCCGGAGGGCGGCCCGCCTTAAGGATAAGGCAGAGCCGCCCCGTCAGCCGGGTACACACCGGCCGTCTCCTCCTTCCGCCGGACCTGTGCAATGGGAAGATGGGTCCCCCGACCCATCCTCCCCGGTCCAGCTACGAATAACATTTAGTCTTGGTTTCATTAAAATCGGTTCACTCTATCAAAAGTTATTGTAATTTTAATGCTGACGCGATTTAGGTACGAGAGAAAATGAATGGACTTAATACATTCAGATGTTTTATTAGTACTGTTCTTTTATATTAGGTTCCAGGCGGACGGAGTCGCGGGCACAGCCAGTTGTCTTATAAAAATCCACCTGATCCGAATAGTGTGCCGCACACCGTTCAGTTCTACACTTCATCCATAGTGAATGTTTATTTTAAAGCTTTAGTCTGCAACTGTCATCGATGTTTGTCCAAACCGTGGAATTTTAATAGTTTGTAAATAATATATTCATCGACACGAATACGGTAGCGGGATTTTGAAATTTTGTTAAGTTACCGCTAGTGCGGCGAAACAGTTTTAGGATATTAACGATGTCGATAAAGTAGAATTTTTTTTTCTCGAACTGACAACGCTATTGACCTAGTAAGGTCTTAACAGCTTCGTCGGACTACTAAGGCGAGAGCTTAAGGCACTCAACCGATTTTATTTGACAACTAGCACAAGGGTTCGTGGCACACCTCGGCTTGGGCTGTTGCCTGATACACGCAATTTGCGACCTATCTGAGCTAAGCTAAGCTATATATTCATACTTATATGAGTTATTGAAACATATATGTGTGCCAAGCATACATACCTCAACAACTCTTATATATATTTTGTGTAGGATAAGAGAATAAATACTATATAAAAAAGCCAAAATATTATATACAATCCTCGGCAACCTATTTTACAGGTCCGAATATAGTTGCGAAGAACATAAATTTAGGTATTAATATTATATTATACTAGCGGTTTCGGCAGATATTGTCTGGCCTTTATAATAAAAAAAAGTCTACCACAGCGCCTACTATCGAGTTCAGTTCCCAATCTAAACCATTTTTGAATCCACCTGAACACCCAATAAAACAATTCATTACAATCTATCCAGCCATTTATGTTGAGTTCAGTAACGTGCACACGGACAGAAGAATTATATATATATAGTCGATTTTTTTTAAAAAACTTTGCTAGTAATATTTGGGGTAATTGAACAAATTTTGGTGATTTTTTGCTCGCTTATGAAGAACTTTGGTATTATCTATTCAAACCAAAGTCATGGTTTTCTATGAGGGTTTAGCAGTAACAATAGAATTTAGTATAGGTAAATTAAAATTGGTAAGGGGTTACATAATTCTGTTAGAACTCGCACATATCTGATAGCTCCATATAATATAGAAGAAAAGTTACCTGTGCAGCGGTTAGAAGTGCCTGTGCAGCATCAGCAACCTTACTTCCTTTGGAATCCAACTCCTGCCTGGTGTCGGCATCCGAATGCACTGCAAGTTGTTGAACACTCGCCAGCAGCTGCGACGCTGCACCACAAGCACCGGCAGACAGATCTAGAATCTACACATCGAGTCATTTGTTATTCTATATTAATAATTCCCTAGATCTGTTTGTACGTGTATTTAAATTTTGTTAAACACAAAGATTGTGGAACCGTACCTCCTGTTCTTTATCGCTGTCCACCTTCCGATTCGGCTTGAACACGAATGCTAATTTCCCTGAAGCGTCCGTGTAATTCGCTATCGAGTCATTCAAACCCTGAAAACATTTACCCTATAACATACCCGTTTTGTATCGTAATATATATCATTAACGTTTCTAGTTTAAAATTAGTTGGGCGATCTTAGAATCACTGGTTCCTTTTTACATCTTCTTCTGCAGACTTTGTAATAGACAAAATTAAAAGAATACTTGACGTAAACACAAATATCTGCAATGAGCCGAGGATTTCATCAAAAACTTTCAGGAAAACATCACGGTGTTTATGCACATCTTTCATACAAATATCATTTATACCCAATCCATCCATACCTTCTTCGATCTTTCTCTACTCCTATATCCGTCCACTTTCATCCTCGTGACATACCTATACTATTCTAATCTGTTACTCCTCGACTTCTCTGTCACTGGTGACATTTTCAAACACTTTCATGTGATATAAATACTCATCGTAACATTCGCATTTCTGTTCGCAATCTTCTTTCATCCATCTCTTTCGTATCTCTCAGATCAATACACTTCTCTTAAATTTTAAAGGCATTAGTGGGTTAACAGTGAACTCCGAGACTCATCACCATTTCATTTGACCCTGCATTTATATTTATCCTATTTTTCCAGTTCTAAAGAAGAAATAGAAAGGTAAAAACATATTACTTGGTCATCAACACCCGCGCTAGTGCATATCGCTTGACTGGCATCAGTCAAACTCCGAATGTGATCCAAGAATGCTTTACGATCAACTGGATCCTTAGCAGAACTCAGGGTCTTAGCATCTAAATGGAAATAAAAGATTTTTGAGAAAAAAAAAGTGCGTGCGTACAAAGTACACATGTCAGAAGTGAAACTTCTTTGGCGAACTAATTTATAAGTCTTGTTTATATTTATACAAATCTAAAACTTTAGATTTCCGAGACTTGAAAAATAGATGAAAAATCTGCGTTTACTGCAAATGACGTCACTTCTGTTGCATACCTGCGTGACGTTACATCTGTAAACAATTTACCCTCATGCGCCTAAAGAAGTTTCACTTCAAAATTGTTGCAGGTGTCTTGGAATAAGTAATAAAACACATTTCAATCATTTTTAGAGATGTCAGTCTCTCTGTCTGTCTGTCTATCTGTTTATATGATCACGCATCACTACTAAAGTACTACGATCACGGCAAAACCAAGAAAATCATAAAGCATTTCCTCGAGTTACATTTAGCCTTGGTTTCATTAAAATCGGTTCACTCTATCAAAAGTTATTGTAATTTTAATGACGACGCGACTAAATTAAGGGAGAAAAGCAGATAAATAAATGGACTTAATACATTCAGATGATTTATTAGATACTGTTTTTTTTACATTACGACTAGTACTCTATAAAACAAGTAAATACCACATAGCGCTTGTAAAACTTACCCTTTATAAGGTCTGGTAGGAGTTCGGTGATCGTGTTGACTGCTAACTCCGCTGTCACGTAATCTGGCTTCTCTCGATCTGAACAACGTGTTATAATAAATAGAAACGATCCATCGACTTGCTTATTCGAATTTAAACCTTACATTCCTCTCTTAGTCATCGGTAAATATTAGCATATTATTTACAAATTCTCTAGCGTTTTCCTTTAATAGCCTTGAAAAAGGAACAAACAAAACGTAAAATAAATAAATATTGCTGACGTAACCGCCATTAAGATACTACCTACTCGCAACTCATCAAAAATAAGCAAAACATAGACTCAGCATATTAGTAAATTAGACTGACCTCTATATATACCAAATGACCTCTATGTATACCAAATAAAATCTTACGAGAAAGTGTATCGAGTTAAATTGCTCATTTTAGTTCATGGTCCGTTAAAAATTTAATGTACTACACTCATCAAAAAAGTCTAAGCAGTAAATAAAATACAACGTTATAGTGTGAAGAACCATCCTAAAATTTAAATTAGTACATACTGCTTAGACTTTTTTGATGAGTGTAGTACATTAAATTGTTAACGAGGATGGTTCTTCACACTATAACGTTGTATTTTATTTTTAAAATAATATCTTTAGGGTTCTATGATGTAAAAATAACAGCTGTTATCTTTATAAGTTCTTTTAATAACAGAAATGAACAATATTAGAATATACTGTAGAAACTAAGATACATAAGAAACTAAACTTATTTCTTACAAGTCTCCTCTGCTATTCAGAACTTGTCGGCAACGATTATTCATTTAATTAATGAGACTGTTTATGTCATCTTGCGGTATTCGCTCCCAATGGAATTGTAGCAAATCCTTCAGCTGTTGGGTTATTGTTGCTCCGTCCAAATCCTTCAAAACACGTCTCTGGAGCATGTCCCATGCGTGCTCGATGGGGTTGAGATCTGATCACTACATATTATAAAAGAAAGTCTTCTGCCACATCTGTCTGTCGGTCTGTTCGCGATAAACTCAAGCTAAACGGATTTAAATGCAGATTTCACCGGTAGATAAAGTGGTTCATGAGGAAATTTTAGGTATATAATTTGTCAAGTATTTTTAATTATCAGGACGGGGAAATGTCCTTCGAGCCCACTATGTTTTCATAATTAATAACCTGACTTCAACTGAATATTTAATTCGCAATATTTTATGTGTATAAATATTGACAAGAACTTTTTATCGTATTTACTACGTTAATTTCCATGAGGTTACTGTGTTATTACATTTCCTTCTAAGTAATACGAAGTATTTAATAGCCCTTTATGTATAGACAGAGTTAATTCTAACATTTAACACCTCTGGGAATGAGACCAATAATATCTCGCACCGTCATCGATAATAACGCTGTTAACTTAAGATATTACGAACATGACTAAACGATTGTTCACAATATTTACATATTTTTTAGTCAGGCCCGTAAGTAGTGACTAATTTACTTTTCTTATAGGTAAAGTATATCTATAGAAGCTTAGGTATACATCCTTATTTCAAATATAAAATATACTGTAAATTCCATTTATTATATTGTATAGATTATTCAGATTTCAGATAACCATATATATTGCTAACAGGATATCCTATCCTGACCAATTGTTATAAAATATAAAGTTGGTTTTTCATGTTTCTATGGGTACGATATAGGGTATTTGGATTTTTTTGTAGGTAAATAAGATTTGAATAAATAAGATTGAGACATTGCCTCTCTGAGCGTGTTCTACCGTCTGTATCATGGCGAGTGTTCTGAAGAGCTATTCAATTTAATACCTTCCTCTCCTTTTCATACCCGAACCACGCGCGGTGGGCTCCGGAGCCATAGTTTTACGGTAAATCCTCTCTGGGCACGAACTAATAAGTTCGCAACTTCTTATCTCTGCCGTACCGTGAAGCTGTGGAACAATCTCCCGGCCAGTGTGTTCCCTCCTTCCTATAATATGGGGTCCTTCAAGCGTAACGTGAAGAGACATTTATGCAAGCCGGCATGACAGCGGCGACCGGTGAGGGATAGTGTGTCTCTCGGAGGTCGCCATTGTTTTTAGATTATACTGTGCTCTTTATTTAAATGGTTGGTAAAATTATAAAATCAAGACTAAACGTAGCAATTAAAACGCACTTAAATTCAAACAAATTCGCAGTCATTTGAATTTTATGAAAAAACAAAACATAATCAAATTGTTTTTTACAACCAGCCATTATGTCATCAATAACAAAAAAGTTTACTTACCTACGCACTTTGTTTGAGTAAATACTTAGAAATTAATTAATATAAATGGTAAAATTTGTAATATCACGCATGTTGCTTAGACATTTTTGAAGTGTGTATTTTACACGTATTGGGAACCTAACACTTATCTGGCCCAATAGGCGTGTATTACATATAATAAAACGTTTAAATTATTTATAATAACAATTATTTGTCTATAAATATTATATAATATTCAATTACTTCAGCGTCGCTCCAGTCTAGTTAAACATAACATTTTTAAAACCTTTACAGCATTACTTTAAATATACATTTAATATAATATTTATAGATCATATGTAAAACGAACCATAGTTCTGTTAGTTTTTTTTTGTATTATATAAATCACACGAACAGGCCTAATGTTACGTGATCACCACCGTCCATAGACACTAACAACATCAGGGGAGTCGAAAGTGCGTTGCTAGCCTGTGTTTGAAGGAAGGGGAGGGAGAGGAGAGGGAGGGGGAGGGGAGGTGGGCCTCCGGCGCTCTCACTGACCGAACGTAAAGCAACAATGCAAGCACTGTTACTTCACGTCGGTTTTCTATGGGTCGGGTGGTACTACCCCGGACGAGCCGACCCATTCATGCTGAAACCAGTAATAGATTCAGCGTGGCTCTGATATCATTTATTTCGCGTGCTAATATGTATAAAGGGTGTATCATATCAGTTACATAGGTTGTAGTCCGGTGAAGCTGTTAAGACCTTGCTTGGTCAATAGCGTAGTCAGTTCGAAAAAAAAATCAGTTACATAGGGTTTTACGCCATAAGGACGGATACATTTTTTATTTTACCTTTGCCACTTTTTCTTGTTTTAGTTTTCAAAATGGTAGCAATACAATCTACGCCTATAAAATGCACTAATACACGTAATTTCAATCAATTTATTGCTTAATGTGTCTATTTTATTATTATTATTTTCAACTGTTGGACTATAGGTTCGCTAACTAACTTTAACTAAAGGCGAGAATCCGTAGTTAATATTTCTTTTTTACTTTCTTTATTTATTTACTCATTCTGCTTTAGTTTATCGACAGAAATATTCACGGTCACTACACTAAAAAAGCCTTATATTCAAATCTATTGGTCTATAGTACTTGTATAGTACTGTAGTATAGTACTATTATAGTATTGCTTATATAGGGTTACCTGCAGTAGCTGTGAGTAGAGAAGCGATGGCCGCGTTCAGTTGAGCCAACTTCTGTGACAGCTGATCCTGCATCTTCACACCATCTTCCTCTCTCATCAGAGCACAAATATCCGGCTACGATTGGGAACATTTATTATTTATGCAAAAAAGTAATAAATAGACAGACGGTCCATCTGACGGTAAATGGTCACCGTCACCTATGGGCAACTACAATACTAAAGATATCACTCGTATATTAGCGACTTTGATTGTTTCGATCCCGATCCCGATTATTTTGACGATACTAGGAACTGGCTAGAATAAATCTGGACCTAATAGCTGGGTGGGAGCAGCAAGGACCAGTTGTCATGGTCCCTCTTTTTAATACTACGTATATCACAATCTAAGAATAAGTGACGGCGTGGTCCAAGATGGTAAAATACTGAATCTAGAGGACTGACTCTCAAATGCAACTCTCGAAAAACACACATTGGGTGCTTGAAGACAGATTTTCTACTTGAAAATGGAATCAAGCAAAGGCGTCAGAAAACCCCATTTTCTTTGACTGGAAAGTCTACCCTACTGCAAGGATTAACTACATAATAACTCAATATGCATAATCTGATATTTTTCGAGCACTCTTTTAAATAAATCTTATAAATGCTTAAAAGAAATTAAAGAACCATTTGGATGTACATGTTGGATGTTTATAAATGTAGTCATATGTACATATTTTATTTTTTTACATATTTTAAAAAAAAAACATGATAATACAAAAACAAGGAAATGGAAACAGAAAGAGAAAAAAGAAGATAGAGAAAAAAGAAGAAATACTGAAACAATTATAACTGTATTTTGTGAAGAGACGCGGTAGTCGCCATTGTTTTTAGATTATATTATGCTCGCCATCAGACACAGCACAGTCACTTTGCCGCGCTACGTGCTACTATATATTAAAAAAAAGAGATATATATCTCTATCGCTGTTTTGACATGATTTCGTTCAGTTGAGAAAATAGCGCATGTTTTATGGAATGAGTTATATGACCTAGATATTCTGTTGACCGGAGAGTAAGAGCCTAATTTGTACATGAATGAGAAATATAAAATGGGACGTATTTACTACTATAATATCGTAATTAATATATTTGCCAAAATACTGTATCTCATGTTTTTTTTTGTAAGGCCTATTTAAATTTCCTGTAACTTAACATCTAGAAAAGAAAAAAAATCAAATCATTGCAACTACAGTTAAATGAATACCTTATTCAACTCGTCGTTGGCAGCTTGCAAGAGACTCTTCGCTCCGGAAGCTGTTTTGATAAACTTCAGTCGTCTTATCTCCTGAGGAGTCGCGGCATTTTCACCAACTTCTCCATCATCTTGAATTCAAATAAATAAATAATCGAGATCTTTTTCATATTTAGTTCTTAACTTATTACATATAAGATTTTATAGTGATCTTTATCATATTTTATGGTTACTGCTTAGCCAGTGTTGATAATTTGTAGACTACATAATTTACTCGGAAAAGTATGGTGGCGAGAAAATAAGATGGTGGCACTATTTTTACAACTTTTTAGGGAGTTTCTGTTAATGTTATCTGTTAATCTTAAAATGTTAGAATTCATATTGCGTTATATTACTTTCAATCAACTTAACTCTTTTAAAACAACCTTATAATAGTCAAATAATACAAAACTATGGATCAATCATAATAACCACTTCATGAGAGATTAAAGTCTTTCTCGCACTAGGTTAGTAATTTAGTTGAACACCGAATAATTCAATAGCTAAAATACTCGCTGTTGCCAAATCAGACCCTACGGTCGAGTATATAATACACAAGTAGAATGTGGGGATTTAACATTACATAGGTACTTATGTTGTAAATATGTAGAAATATATTTCAAATTGGTTTCTTCGCTCCAGTGAAACGACATTGTGCAGCTAATGAACTCGGCTAAAAAGACAGGTTCGGACTTGGATGGACTTCGGAATCGATCGACTCAACTACGTTTGTGTTGTTCAGATATGTTTATGTACTAAATTACTCAGTACATATTTAATAATTGAGTGCGAACAAGGTAAGGTCCTGTTAAAAATTCCAATGCGAAACTAGTTGATAACATAACAATATGAAACATTTCAAACGTGTAGATATAAGAATTTAGTATGGCGTTAGAAGGGATGTAAAGAGTTACGCACCCGGTAGGCGTATATAAGAATTATAGATGGCGTTAGAAGGGATGCAAAGAGATACGCACCCGGTAGGCGACCGCAAGCGCTGGTGAGGGCGTCGAGCGCCTCCGCGAGCGCGGTGGCACGCGAGCGCAACTCGAGCGCGCGCTCCTGCTGCTGGGGGCCGTGCAGCAGCGGGCGGCACACGGCCAGCACGCGCTGCGCCGCGCCCGACACCGCCTCCGCCGCGCCCGCCAGCGCGCCCACGCACACCGCTTGCCCCGGCCTGCCCGCCGTCACCTGCGCACACCACCACCGATATATCCTTATCCGAAAGGTACACTTTACACCCTATTCAAGTAAAACTTAAGCTGGTGAACGCGTTCCGAAAACGTGTCATCGGGCGAGCCGAAAGGAACGTTGAGACGGAAATATAACGTTTGTCATCATAGAAAGAGAGACTGTTACGTTTCGTACTATCAATAAAAACCCATAATCAATTGAAATACTTTTAGAAGATTAATACATGTATGTCGGCGCAAATAAATGCACGTACTCCGATGAAGCTGTTAAGGTTCACATTTGTGGAGATAATACTGACTGGTCGAATAAATGACAAGGATGATGTCATCTATGATTGACGTCATACCTTCATAACTACCACCCCCCAACGTCAGCCGTGACATATATGTGCATTATCGATACATATTATATACACTCATAAGCTGCAGTAGCCAAATAGGTTGCATGTGTTTCATAACATACAAAACTTAACGCAAGTTACTACGATACACTATAAGTATAGTAATATAATATTCACAGGTATGCAATAGAGTTATATGGCAGTAAAAAAAATCACCTGCCTCAGAACGAGAAGTCGTCTATAATTAAAAAATTACAATTTATTTATCTGTGCCACAAATAACTTTAGTTAAAGCACTTCTGGCTACGACAATGATTAACTCGATCATGATCCATGGTTGCACCGCCTTATATATTTTAAATTTAACGCAATATGGTGATCAAATCGCGATACTTTCCATCCCCACTAAATTACCCCTTCCTGTGGCACATACATGCATACAAGACTCGTAGCGCGTCGAACACGCCATAGTCGTTACCGCGCCGCGTGCAAACAGTTTAATTTTCACCTGGTCGAGTTAGTAAGAATAAACGCATCGCTCCGCATATAATGCGTGCCGACACTTTTTATAAAGAATAATTGTTGTGTAAGATTCTTTGAATCTATACTTTAGTGTCCGTCAGTGTTGTGACGGAGAAAACTGTGGAGTACATTAATCACCTAGCCGGCTAACCACGTGGAAATTGCAACGCCATGAGGTATGTACCAATTCCTTCCTAGTCCTGTCTCCATCGTCACATCTGATCACAATAGTTTAGTATAAAAATTAGCATCCCCGCAAAATACAGTCCACTAATAATAGAATAGAGACACCCCTTTGATGGCGTCGAGAACGCAACGGCGCCACCAATCAATCAATCTGATGGCTTCATTCTACAGTAAAACAAATTATTAAAACACTATCAATAATGGAATCTATTCTACTCTTAAAACGATACAAACCTGAGCACAAGCCAGTAGGTCCTTAGCGCAATTAAGTGCATGAGCTTCAGCCTTCTCGATATCTTCAGATGTCGGTTGGTCAGCGTAATTACGAAACTCGTCGGCCGTCATCACTAGTGCTGAAGTTTGATCTCCTACAGCCTTAGCCAAGTCTATTATCTGAAATATATGCATAATGACAATAAAAATGTATCGCTAATCAACTTATCTTAATCGTATGATATTTTCTAAATATATGTATAGATTTCACATTCATCTCCACACTAGACTCTGAGGCCTTTGTGGATTTCTATTGCAGATTGGTTTGTCTATAAAGCTTGGTGGTGGTAAGGCTTTTTTTCACCCCGGTTGGTTAACTACTGCCTTCGAGTTATAAATCTATCACCAAGCTCGTATACTTCGACGTGTTCGTCATCTTAGAGTACATAGTCATTTGATATCAGATAAGGTTTTGGACAACATGTATAAAAGAGGATCTCAAAAATTGTTTTGTTGGGCAAATAATGGTAAGCCTAAAAAAAGAAGAACCAAACGTTACCAAGAAGTTGTACTGTTATTGAATGACTTATAATAGCAATATGTCACGAATCTCAACCGTACAACTACAACGATTCAAAGGATAATATAATTTAATATGAATATCTTAAAGACAAAGGATATTTGAAAATAATAATTATTTGACTAACTTCATGTTCTTTCTCAGAGCCTGCGCCGCGTCCCAACGTGAACACCAGCTTTCTCGACGCATCAGCGTATTTACTTGACGCCTCCTGCATTTTCTGTTATTAACACATAAAGCAATAATTTAAAAAAAATCCTGCGCACATATAAAGTAAGTTGGAACTGTCTGTTGTTTTTGTAAGCTCATCTCCCGAGCTGCTGAACAGATTTTCAATAAATCTATTATCATTAGTCTAGTTTTCACTTCTATAGGCACTCCGAGCAATAATTATATACATTTTATACAGGTGATTAATAGATAAAACATATGAGGCGTTGCAAAATATAAACTTTATCGGTGTTATTACAAAAAAGTTACATACGTTTTTTTTAATTGTAGCACGCCAAAATGACTGCACTGTGCCTCTGATGCCAGGTTCTGATGGTAAGCACAGTACAATTCAAAAACAACGGCGACCACCGAGAGATACGTATCGAATACTTGTTTTAAAAAGGTTTCAAATTAAATGCATCGCGGTCGCTGAATGTTCGCCATCTTGATATTTTGTCTCGCTTTGGTTACGTTAGGTTAGACTTGCGAAAAAGGATAACGCGAACTTGCCTCGGGCGAGCGTGGTGCATTTAATACGAAACCTATTTAAAGCAAGTATTCAATACGTATTTAACTTTTTTGTAATAACACCGTATATGTACACAGGCCTTCATACTAGGCGTGGCTAGTCTGACGCAAAACGTGCAAGCGCAATACGGTCGGTCACGCTAGTACCATGTCGTTATAAGTTATATAACTTATAGTTACGAAGTTATAAGTTTATATCACGGAATTGGGCGAACGGATGAACGTGAAATTAGGCATAGTTAAAGTTTATATGGAGGAGAAGTGCAGAAACCTATTTATTTTATATAAAATGCATTAGAAGTACATGAAATTAATTAAAATATGCATTACTCACACTACTGCTTCAATTTTACACAACATATACACACATGTAAATAAAAAAGACATTTTGACATC